>WTSP01020290.1:0-24323 GCA_025331215.1 Actenoides lindsayi
TTTCTTATATATAAATATAAGCAGTAAGTTTATATATAAAATAAAGTCTATATATAAAATAGATTCTCTCTGTAAATTTGGTATTATATTTGAGCTCAAAGGTAACAGCTAGAGAAGAATTTAATAATGAAAAATATTTGGTACTTCTGGGACACTTGTTTGTTCTCAGTGCTTGGAAGACAACACTCATTTTATATTGTTCTAAATAAGAAACATCATACACCGATGTGACTGTGTGGGAGCCAGTGAAGCTTCTTTAGGCCTAATGATTGGAAGTTGGAAGTGAGTGAAGACAAAAGGGCCATTCAGATGATACTACTGCTTTACAGATGATAAAGCTAGATCTAGCAATGGCAGTTGGGATTAGGCTTTTGGGAAATAATTAGGCTTTGGGGAAATAATTTTTGCCTTGATCATTTCTCCGTGTCAGAAGAGCTGACCTGGCTTCTCTACCAAACACCTAGTGACCCATAAGATGGGTCTAGTTTGGAGGAAAGCTGTTTCTCTCCCTCTCTCCCACTTCTATACATGCATACACCCAGTAAGTGAAAGGGAGTCAGACTACTCAGAGCTCCCCTTCAGGGCTGCATTGATTCAGGCACATGGAAGAAAACATGTCAACTCACCACTCACATGACACCAATTGTGTCAATTCTGTTAGCCTGAGCTACTGTTACTGTCAAAAAAAATCTTGAAGTCTAGTGCAGATGGCAGGTAAACATCCTGAAATAATAATTTCCTAAATGCGAGTATGGAGAATGTTTTAAATCTTTTGACAAGGTAAACATCAAGGAAATTCCAGAGCAATTCCCAGAATATAACACAGTTCAGAGTTTTTAGAAGTTAGCTAGTGTCATGGCCTGTGCTGCCCACAGAGTAACTCTGAACAGTGTTTGGTGGGAGCAGCCTGCAGCACAGAGAATAAATGATGGAAATGCTTTTCCTTTATTGCCACACTCCTTTTTATTTGGCTAAAGACCTTAAAAGTAGCTACTGTATCTGCTGGAGTGGGCATCAGTATAAGACCATGCTAGTTGCATTGTGTTTTGCTGGTTATCTGGCAAACCAGTTACTTTCAGAATCTGAATCATGCTATTAGCAGCACGATCCAAGGATGTTGTCCAAGGATGATTTTAAAAAAAATGCTTGTAAATTCTAGTGGTTCCCATCATTCAGCCCTTCCCCTGAGTTCCAGCAGCTGGGCGAGCAGTCGGATCGTCAGCACATGGGGTTCCTGGAGGAGGTGAGGGTCTTGTCTTGCGCAATGTTGTCTCCTTCAGCCTGCTAAGGAGGAAAATTGGTGGGCTTTGTAGAAATACTTCTCTGGACTTGTGACAGTAAGAAGCATGATCATAGGATAGAGCCTGTGAGGAAGAAATGGAGGAGGAGGTGGAAAAGGCCTGAAAATTCCTCTTGTTAAGGCTTAGGCAGAAATGCAGACAGACTTTCTCTCTCTCAGCAGCCGTGTGTCCTTTTGTGCATGTACCAAAGGGACTGCAGTAGGGTCTGCTTCAGTATTTCTTTTTCTGATGTAAATGATGATCAGGCATTGATGTTCATGAGCCAGCTGTAAAATGGCCTTTGTTGTTCTAAGTATACATAAAAGTGCTGTTCTAGCTGTGATGGTGTAGGATGGAAGTTTTGTAAAGTGGCAATAGATTTTTAGACTACCTAATGTGACTGGGACAAACATACAAGCCTTATAGACATAAAATAAGTAAACAATATCAGCTCTGTGAACCAGGAACATGAGCATTCTCATTCTTTCTAAACAAGTTTCTGTATTTTAGTGCACAGAAACTTGTTTATTGAAAGCTTCTATTTATGCACCTACTGTGGGAGTGAAGACTTCATGGCTTATGGGCTGCTGTCAGCATCACAGATGATGTTGTTGTTCAGCAGCCATTAATATAGCTTTATCTATAATTAGCAAAGGTCTAACACCTTTCTGGCCATATGGAAAATGATAAGTTAGCTCCTGTCATAGCAGGAAAATAATTATTGGATAAAGTATAAATATCAAAACATGATAAATAATGGTTACCTCAGCTGGATAAAAGTAGCATCTGCCTTCACTTTCTGAATATCACACATGATTAATCTGGAGACGATGAGGCACTTTCTCAGCTGTTCTATCTCCACTGGGCAAGCCTGGGCGGGCAGTCAGCCCCATGAAGGCTGCAGAAGTCTGAAGCTTTCTCTTACCCTTAAGCTCTGCAGTGGCATCAGAAGTTTTCATCCAGATGTTTTTTTAAGGAAAATTGGGAGATAGCGGTAGAGGTGAGGTGAAAATATAGCATTGTCTGGAAGTATTAAGTTGGCTTTTAGAGTTGTTGTTTGGTTTTTTTTTTTGTGGGAAGTGAATCTAAACAAAGTTTTGTTTTATTCTTCGCAGAATTTCTATCATACTTCTTACAGGAGAGTTTCTACCAGCCCTCTTGCATCATAGACCTTGCATTCCATTCACTGTCAGGTCACCCATATAGATAATCTGAACTTTTGGTTTCTTTCAGAGGCGTGACCTGAGAAAACTGTTGAAATCTCAGCTGAAATTCTATCACTGATGGCGTTAGGCGCTGTGCAAAGCACATCACAAGTCTCTGTTGAGACAGACCCCTCACAGATGATGGTGTTGTCACTATGCCAGCGGTGCCCCAAAATATGAATCTTTATATGGCTACTTATTTGATCACAAAAAGGAGAAAATAAAGATCTTTGTGTGTATGTTTGACAGGAGAAAACCAAGGGAACCACCACCAGGCCCAAGGGAAATTCACATAGAGAACTGAAGTTCTCCTTTCACTATTCCAGTGGAGGCTTTTGAATAAAAATGTTTGTCTGCCTCTGGTTTTCTTAAAATTGTGAAATATATATAAAAGCTTTACTCTTATTTCAAATGAATGGCAATAGTATAGTGGTCCAGAGAGTGCTGAAATTATTCCTGTAAACTTAGTGTTAACTGTTAATTCATCCTGACTTGAGAGACTAAAGGAGGACTTCATCAGTGAAGAATTAGGACTGATTTTCATATTTGTTAATTTCACAAAGCCTTTGAGTTTGCTGTAGTTTCTGCATGGGTATTTACTACTTAAAATCAGCTTATCTAGATTGAGGTCCATTAGGTTCTGTAGAGCTCTGGGACCTTACCCTTTGCCTCTGGAAATTAAATATTTAATATTGCTTTATCTGTGCTTACTTTGAAAAGCATTCATCTTTTATTTGGGTACCATGTCAGACTTCATTGGGAAGCAACAGCTAATGTTGTCACCTGAAATCAAACCCTCTCCTTCCCTTACTACCCTCAGGGTCTCTGTTAGGGTTACCATTTCATGAGCTTCTGGGGTTGCTCGTGATAAAACGTAGTGAAATTAGGACCCTGGCAGAGAAGCAGGCTGATATCCTAAGTAGTAATGTGGAAAAGGACCCCTTGTATTAGTTTGCTGGCAGTGAAATCCTTCTTGCTTGAGCAATTACTGCAAGGATAACATAATGCATATATGACTAAAAGGTGTATAGTAGGCAAGTCAGTTGAACTAAATATATAGAAAACATTTTTAAGAGCTCTGTTTGAAATGAACCATATACATACATAGAGTTTATCTTGTCAGTTAAAAACATGTTTCTTCCAAGAAGAATAAGAGATGATGGGACATGGAAAAAGAGAAGATGTGTGTGGTTTTAGTATTATATTTCAATTACATTTTTTGCTATCTTTATATCTTTCTCTAGTTTTTATGGTGACCAACCTTTGCCCATGAAGCGTCCTTCCTGGGATTAAATGTAGTGATTTTTTTCTTAAAGATGCATAATCAGCAGACAACTTGCACATAATATGGTAAAAATTCAACTTATGTCAACACTGAGCATACTTTCTAAACTGTAGTACTTTAAATTGAGAATTATTTGAACAAGCCATCTAAATGTTTAGTTCTGAGTTCTCAGCATTGGTATAAACAACAGTCATCCCATTTTTCAAATGTTTCATCTTGCTAAAATCTTGTTCAGAGATTTTAACGGTCTATTTTACATATCTTTGGAGACAGATTATTACATTTTATGAGACCTTGTAAGTTATTAAATAAAATTCCATCTTTTTTTTCTTGGTTTGGTAGTTGAAAATTGCCATTGTATCCATTCAATAAGTATGTGCATGTTTGTTTGAGAATTAAAGAAAAAAAAACACAACAAAGGAGAATACTTCATACAGTTTTGTTCTATAACAATTCTGTTATTGATTAAACTTAATTGGTGAAACTAAGATTGGTGAAGGCATCAACTTCTGTATTTCAGAAAATAAATTGAAAGAACTTTTTTTTCTCTAGCACTGAAGGACTACATAGTGATATAATGTTAACATTTTCTCAAAGGTCATAGCCAGGTTTTAACAAGTTTTTTGTATGACATAAGGCACTCCTGGGAAACATGGAGGTAATGGTGTTTGATTACAGGTGGACAGTGCACTTTTTTCTCTTTCAGATTGGTTCAGGTGTCCTGTTACTGTGTGATGAGTGCTAATGTTATTTAAAAGGATGGGAATATTCTGAAGCTGTTAGGTTGGGACTTTTTTCTTTTTAAATAATTTTTTATACACATCTGCACTGTTAGAAACTTTTTTATATGTGGTTTGGTTTTTTTTTTAATAAGTTCAAGAGGGCACATTTCCTGTCAAGTTAAGTCAATATTTAATAGTGAAAGGATGAGATTTCTTTCAGAGTATTTGTCTTATTCTTTACTGGAAATAAAAGAGGAAAAGCTGTAACATGTCCTTATCCAGGGCTGGAAGCAGTAGCTGAAAGATACAAGATTTTCTTTCCCTTGGTATTTTCAGTACAGTGGAAGACATTGCCTGATAATAGAGGTACCACAAGGACTAAGAGCTTCTTGTGCCCTCTGGGGATGACCAGAGTGCAGCCTAAGGCCCCACTGACTTCTCTGCTCACCGTCAAAAACTGCAGAGTGGAAGCATAGGCTACAACTTTTATTAGTCTCACAGGTTCTATGGCTTGTGTTCCTGGCTTGTGTTCCTGCAGTATTTTGACCATTTCAGTAAAAAGGCTCTGTGGGCATGCACTTGTGCATCATACATCTACCCATGGTGTCCTACCCTTTCTGTCTCAGACAAGGTGTAATGGTGTGTTTGAAGACATTACCTATTTTTTTCCATGGTTGAAAATTTTATGTTTTGCATGATGCATCTTTCACAAAAATAAGAAAAAGTTAATTGATCGGAAACACCTACAGCAGTGGCTTCTTCAAGGTAAAAACTTCATTTTGTCCTCCAGTGAAAATGAAAATATTTTATGGTATACTAAAACATAGTATTCCTGGTGCAAGCTGCTTAAGTACCCAAATCCTGTCCTTGAAATGTAGACTTTGTAATACGTTGAGTATAGCTGCTGTTTTTATATAAACTTTTATAATTTTAATGCCTTGAGTAAGTGGTGATTAGCAGTGGTCAGTTGATATGATTCAGTGGAAACATGTTGAGGATCCAAGATTGCTTGGCTGAAGAGCCTTCTTTAACAGCACAACCTTTTCTCAGGGAAAGAGAAATCTGGCCAGATGATACCAGAGGGTTGGAAGGGATGGTCCTGGTGGTGTGCTGAATCTACTACAGCAGTTTTTCTGGAGGTCAGTGCAGCTTTCCCCTTTACTCCTGGAAACTCAGTGGGCTCAGGACTTGGTCTTATCAGCCGCTCGACTTTTACTGTAATTCTCAAATATCACATTATTCAATTCAAATACCTGGTTTTCTAAATGGTGGTCACTCCCCAATATGTCCTTCTGCTTCATTTCTCATTACTTATTTATATTTTCTTTTGATGTAACCTTGTCAGTTATGAAACTGAACTGCAATGTTAACCCCTGGTAGAATTTGAGATTACTAGCTGGAATAAGAAATAGGAATGATAACTGTTGTATTTGTGGGGAAAGTTTGTCATACTCATAGTGGTCTGGTGAATTATTCAATTAAGAATATAGTCAAGTAAAGGAAAAATAAGTATCAAAATTAGTAAATGAACACGAGTACCATGTTTCCTTCTCAAAAAGTGCTTCATGATAAATTTGGGGAAAATGAGATCATGAATTTAAGCATCATAATGTTTCTAGTTTATTAATATGCCAAGTAACATGTCAAAACAAGAAATCAAATGCAATTTGCCAATTTCTTCCTACAAAAAAACAAAATACAGTGCTCCACACAACGTAGTGGGAATTTTAATTTGATCTTGTCCCTCTAGATTGAAGTCAGCCATCAAGTTTCAAGTAAATTTAATACCTTATAAATGTGATTGATTGCTGATGTGGTAATCCAGTTAGCTGCTGGAATATTTAATAGCTGGAGAATCTATTTAGAGACGAATAAGGATCCTGAAGTTAGGATATTGGAATATTTTTAAATGGTCTAATTTCAGTTCTTAGCTTTGACATGAATTTGGAATAAATCTCATTCTCTGTGCCTCTCTTGGTGAAATGGGGATTTCTGTCTCCTTCTCTACCTGTTGTGCATGAACATGGGTATAAAAAATATGTTCTCATCAGCACAGATATAAGATACCAGGTTCTACAATAGGATTTTCCTTAGATTTTAGAAAGCTCAAGCAGGAAAATGTTACATGCAGCTTGTGTGGTTTTTTAAATGTTTTAGCCAGTTGAGCAGAAAAAGGAAATGAGAAACCCTTTCTAGCTTGATCTCTCAGCTCACGTATCAGTCCAGGACAACGATAATTGTAGTTTTGAGTCCAGCCAGAGATTTAACAGCTTTTGGTACTGCTAGTTTCACACTTAAATTACAGCATCTCATTAGTATTTCACTCCCTCAGTAACAACGTATCTTCACATTTAAAGTGTTCTTTTGCTTATACTCGCACATACAGATTAGCGATTTTAGCTTTTGTCCTTTTCCTCTGAAAAGGGTGAATGTCAAATGATTTCTGTGACAATTTATGCCAGACTTGTGCCTTTTTTTTCCCATTATATAAATCCATCCCACTTACTACCTATGTGAGTAAAAAAAAAAAAAAAGCAAGCAGCTCATATGTAGTGTGATGTGAGTGCATAAAAGTATACAAAGACAGTGCTGATGTGACAGCTAATTAAAACCATGTGCTTTAATGCTGAGAAACAAACAATCTTTTAAAGTTACTGAAAACCAAAGCGGTGTGAAGGTAAAACAGAATTGCAGAAGGCTTGTTCAAGGGACAGCTCAAAAGATTTATGGAGTACAAAGGCATACAAATGATTTCCTGGAGGAAAGCTGTATTATTATGACTCCCAAATGACAAGTTATTTTTGCCTTGGTGCTAGGAGGCTTACTATAGTTACAAAGCAACTATAGGTGACTTTTCAGTTTACAGTACTAGATACCAACAAAACAGTGTACAGTAGTGTCTGGAAGATCCTGTACATTTAGATTGCCTATTTGCTCTGATCTGAATGCAGGTTTTAATTTTGCGTTTTTAAGAACAGATGTATTAGTCTAAGGCCTTCACATACTGCTAAGTTACCTTCCTTTATTTCCAGGAAATCTTATGGTAAACACAGATATTTTACAAAGCCCTGTTATATACCATGGAGTAATTTTTAGAGCTGTTTTACTTAATATTTTAAACATGACCCTTTTCATTTTAAGGTCTTGTTTGATCCTCCCAGCACTTCTGCTTTATGAGTCTGTGTGTGTATATATACACATGCTGGGCTCCTGTTTCAGGGAAGCCTAAGCACATACCAGGCTACAGAGCAAAAGTATAGTCAGCAGGCTGAGAGAGAGAATTCTTACCCACTGCTATGCTCAAGAGGAGAAGACTAAGGTGGAATCTAATTGTTGTTTTAGACTGCCTGGTGGATGACTGCAGAGAAGGCAGTCCTGGTCTTCTTTGAGGTGTGTAGCAAAAGGGCTAGAGGCAATGGCGGCAGTTTGCGGCAAGGAACATTTTGGCTAGATAAGAGAAAAAAATCCTGCACTGTGAGAGTGGTGATTTGTGGCATGGGCACTGATGCTCAGAGGGGTGGTGGAATCTCCATTCCTGAGGTATTCAAAACACATCTGGAAAAGATCATAAGCAAAATGACTCCTAATTTGAATTTATCCCTGCTTTGAGAAGAGCATCTCACCAGGTCATCTCCAGAAGGCATTGCAACAGATTTTTTTTTTTTTCTGTGATTCTATGAGATGTGTGCATATACCTATCTATTGCTGATGGAGTATGGATTGCCTTATGGTTTGCTGTTGGCACTGCCTCTCAGGGTATTACACATGCACAGGTTAAATAGAATTTGGAAGTGGCATTTGCTTCAGTGAAAAATAAAAGTAACATCATACAAGGAACTAAAGAAATGCTTTGAAGTGGTGGCAAGGTGTCATGTGTTTGGCAGTTAGAGATAACAACATTTAGGCCTTGTGGGAATAGACTCCCTTTTCCCCTCCTCCTGCTCTGTTTTGCTTCTAGAGCATGCTTTTGGCAATAGAAAATGTCATTCTATGCATCATGTAACACTTTGGTTACATTTCCTAAAATAGGTTTCAGATGAGGGTACAGTCAGCCTTTGAAACCTACTGTACATGGAAAGCAGACATAAAAGACTTGTGCTGAAAAAAGATGAATCCATTGCTGTTTCATTTGCAGAGCATGTTGGCAAGAGTTACGGTCGCTGACATTTTGAGGGCAGTTCCTGAGAAGTGCAGAACTCAGTTGTCTTGCTCTGTTATTGCCACATAAACATTGACACAGTTTGTTTGTGCAAATGTGTTGTCAAAATGAAAGCATTTGTTTAAAATCAGTCCCATTTTATTTCAAAAGTGAAAGAAGATTTTTGGCATGTATTTTGCAAAGCCATAGGACTCAATGTCTAGGAGGCAAAATGGCAGGAAAAGAAGTATATAGTGTGTTGCAGACACGAAGAAGCTGTACAATACGTACAAAGGCCTGGGAATGCATAGAGAGCCTCTTGTCAGTAAGTTCATGACCATCTAAACCTCAGTTGACTTTAAAATTCAAGCATGGCACAAATTAGAGTGGAGGCCGTGTTCACTACAGGCGTCTATTTGTCCACAGTTTTGAAGTGGGAAGCAAGATGTGACTTTGGCATTAATAACATGCCGTGTTTTCTGAGGTTGAAGAACATGCAATATTGAGATACGAAAACCAATGGGGCAGGACATTTAGTTAGGCATGTATAAGCTTCTCTGGATATTTGCAGAGGAATGTAATAACTTTTAATAGTCTTAGGAAGGAAAAAAAATCTCCCAGATGAGGTTGGACCAGCTATATATAGCCCCAGACTACAAAAATTTCAACAAATGCATGACTTGATCTACTTGAAAACATGCTAGATGTCTGGTGGAATTGTCCCACTGCTCTTATGTTTAGTATAAGCACCTGGGCCCTGTATCTTGTGCCTGAAATGGTGGAAGAAATCCTTATAGTCTCATGTGTTATTTAAGAAATGTATATAAGACTATGAGGAAAATGCTGATTTTGTTGGCCTTGGAGGCAAAATTGGATTGATTTTACAACACCCAGGATTTCATCTTATGTTAGAGAGTTTCAAAGCAACCTATGTGATTTACAGGTCTGAATTCTAATGTGGTTCAGAGCTGCCTTAATATGCCTTGATAATCCTAACCTATATCCTAATTTGTATAAATTATGGTGTGCAGTTAAATTTGAAAGTAAAATGTTAAATGGTGCCTTTGCCTATGAGTGCACTAACTGTGCTTTCTCAAAGGTCTTTCCATTTAACTTTGAAGGTTTTCAAGTTAGTTAAGCTTTGTTTTCCTGTTTTATGTATCTGGAGAACATGATATGTATAGACCCGTCTCCGTGCTTCTACAAAAGTCTCCCTGAATTAGTAATGCTCTTGTATAACAGGATACTTAGCTTCCATGCCTCCTGTGCAGATTGGGATCAATAATAATGTAACACAAGCACTGAACATAGAACATTGAATAGAAATCCCAGCTTTTATTTTCATAAAGATAACTAAAATATCTGTGCTGTGCCTATAAAGACTTTTAACGACTCTGAAATATAAGGCATGACATGTTGTTTTAATTCATATATAACAAATAGCACATTTCTAAAGTTGCTCCTTAGGTTTTTTAAAGGATGTAACTGATGATAGCTAAAATGAAATGAAGTAAGTTTTATGCATGTTGCATTTTAACAAGTCTGCTGTCTCATTGGAATGCACTGTCTTCTTGTGCTACGTTTTATTTTTGGAATTTAATAAGGCGCCTGTCATATCTGCCTCAAGGCTAAAGAATATCATGAGGGAGAAATCCAAAGTACTGTCATGTTTGACTGACAGGGGGCCAATTTTAATTTTTTTATGGGAGGTGTCTGATATTAACAGGCTGTAGTGCTGAAGATGCATTGCTCTACCATCTGCTTTAAATGCTCTGTGTTGATGAGCCAGTAATGACGTTGCTCAGTGACATTTATCAGGTGAATTTGGCTCTGACGCTCAGTAGAGGATTTTCATTAAAAAATTAATTCTGTGCATTTTACAGTGAAGCCTATTGTGATGATAGATTCTGGTACAGTGCCATGTATCTCCAGAAGCTGCTCTAATTACCTGAGAAACTTGGGAAAGCAATAAACTACTACTTCCCATTTCTTGCGTGTACTCCCTTAGCATATAATTAACACACTGACTCACTTAGCTTAAATCTCTAAAGATCTATGTCTGTGTGATGATTACTAGCTCTTCAAAGTAATAAGCAAATGTACCTCAGTGGCTCAATGGTTGGATGGCAGTGGGATCAGCAGCCTTTGTGAGGTGCAGTC
Source organism: Actenoides lindsayi (assembly GCA_025331215.1). NCBI lineage: Eukaryota > Metazoa > Chordata > Aves > Coraciiformes > Alcedinidae > Actenoides > Actenoides lindsayi. The sequence continues at coordinate 10,791 of WTSP01020290.1, forward strand.
TGATGCTACAGTAATAGTGGCAATGTTACAACTTAGGCAAACATTTAAAAAAACCCACAGAACCTCCCAAAGGGAGATCTAATCAAATATTCCATCAATTTCTTCAGTACTATGGGAGAAAAAAGGTTTCTATTCACCAAGTCAGGATTTTGAGGCCTGGGCGTTGTCTGAACTGAAGACTCTGTATGGTGCCTGATACTGATATAAATTAGAGGTCTTGTCTTTCAATATTTTTTGTAACAATTTTTCTTGTTGGCTAACTTTATTTCTCACTAGCTTACCATTAGAATGAAAAAAAAAATCTTGTCTAAGAAATTAATACAAATTCCTTAAGAAGGAGAATTGCTTAATTAAGTTTGGCATTTAATCTAGCATCTTTTCCTGTTCTTAGACATGTCAGATCTGCATGTGTCCTTCTTCAGTTCAGAATGATTTCCTGGTGACCTGGAAGGAACAATTAGTCGTAGCATAACTTTTCAAGTCCCTACAAGTGCACCCTGGCAAGTGGTGGCACTTCCACTAACAGTCTTGTTAGAAAGAGTAAAGGCTTAATAAAACGTAGTAAGCAGAGTTATGTTTCAGTGTTCATTAATAATCATCCCTCTTAAGATAGATTATTTTTCAGTGCCTCAGATTTTCATCAAGGCTGAGAATAAATTTTACTGAATTTATTATAGCATGTGATAAGAAGTTTGTGCCTAGTTTTTCCATCTAACTAGAAGAGATGATTCTTCCTCCAGTCTATAATTGAGGCAACATATACAGAGAACTGCAGATACATGAAGACTACTAAGGCCATATTTAATGTATCATGGAATGTATCACCTCAAATGACTGGGATAATGATTTCTAAGTAGAGCAGCTGAAGGAAAAACTGCACTTTTTTGTGGATTGAAAAAATGTATCAGGTAGTTTGCATACCATTATGCTGCTGATCATCAAAATACATAAGAACAGCTTAATTAAACCAGGTGAGTTACCCATTAGTGTCTCTGGAGATGATTTGATTAGCCATTTCACCTAGTCAGATAATTTGAATGATAACCATACTGTTTAAAGTATTATGACTTTTTTAAGCTCATCTCTTGGGTTTTGTTGTGGTCAAAGAGCTTTATTATTGAAAACAAACTATAAATATTCTTATCAGCATTTTCACAGAAAATGTAAAAGTAGTTTTCAGACAGCTTTGGCCTTTTGTCAGGGGAAGTGTGTTTATTCTCTGACATTCTATAGTGTTTCTCCTTCCTTCTGTGACACAGGAATATTTTTTTATTGTCTGGTTTAGTAATACGAATACTTTCAAGTACATTTGACTCGGCAAATCACTTGCTGTAGAACTGATGATAGCGTACACCTGGCTTGGGAGGCATACACTAGTAAGAGGTGGAAAAAACAATACTCACTTAATGGGAGTCATGAAATGAGTAAGTCTGTGACCTTTTGAGAAAGGCCCATTTTGGGAACAATTTAATATCAGGCAAGTAAAATGTGCATTCATCACCTTGATGTGTACCTGCCTGCTGACCTACTCTACAGAGGCCATCTGGGTCAGGTCTTCATGCAGCTTTTCTAATGGGAGAACCCTGATAAGCATCCGCTTGATGTGCCCCTTGCAGCTGTACGATCTCCCTTTTCCCTCTGTGGCATGGCTGCCTCCCTCCCTGAAGTGATTGACTGCCAAGGGGAAAATGCTGTATAGCTGAGAGATGGGGTAAGGCAGAAGGGGCTTGCTCAAATGCAGTTTTCTCCTTCAGGGATATCTGGTTTCTAAGCCCTCCTTTTTCTGCCCTTCTGAAGTGGAAATGTTTCCAGCTGACTGCCTTGTCCAGGTGTTAGTCCTCCTGTTACCTTTGAACCTTTGTAGTGTGCTGGACCTCCTGCTGTTGGTCAAGGCAGAGTTAAATAACCGTATGGCTGCCTGCTGCTGAGCTCAGTTAGCTCGTCACTCACAACCTGAGCAGATGGTTGTGCTGCTCAGCCTTGAGAGACGGTCTTTCTCTTCTAAGAGCAAATTAGCCCATGGCTGAAGACTTGTGGAGGTGTTTTTGATGCTTGCTTTTTGTCTCCTGCTTGTTTTTCCACATAGGGAAAGATCTGTTGGGCTTAAACGTGAGTCTGTCAGAAGTAGCATGAAAACCAGCAAAATATTAGATGACCATCACAACAGGAATCTTAATTGCAGTATAAAGTTTAAGCAAACCTGAGGGTGGGGGTTTTTTTGTTTCTGTTTTATTTTGTTTTTTACAAATGTTTCTTTACAGCTATTTCATGTTCATTTATCCGTCCATCTCCCAAGGCTCTGCGCCTGATGGTTTCAGGTTTGCAGCACATTGGGACAAATGTTGTTCTTTACAGGGAAGCAGGTTTAAAGCCATAAGGTTTACTTTAATCACCAGCTGCTGGTCATGATTGACAAACCATGACACAGAGTATGTCTTGTTTGCATGGCCTTTCATTTAAAGGGAAGAAAACCCCACCTCTGCTAATGGAGTGATTTCTGTCCTGTTTTTCCTCCTTCACTGTGAATGAAGTAGTTGGTTCTGGACATCCTAAGCCTTTTTGACAACATGTTAATTCATCTCTGTTCATTTCAGTCACTGTTCTGTAATTATTTCATATTTCTAGCAACAGAAAGGTAGATTAGGTGCATCCCTTGTATTCTGCAATTGCAATTAGAAGCAAGAGGAAAATTACTTTCCTGAAGGGAAAAAGTGTAAAGGGGATGTCTTCCTTTTCCCCGCTTCCCCTTTTTTTCTCACCATGCTTATTTGCTCTGTGAAGATACAGCATTAGCAGCTGGCTGAGGCCAGATCTTCAAAAGAACAGGGATTCTAAGGAGAAGAAAGGGCCAGAGAAGTGAGAGCATTTTCCTTTAATCAGAAGAGAGCATATCTGAGTTAGCAAAAATCTTGCTATGGATATCATCAAGAGCTGATGATTTTATTATATTAATAGTTGAATCAGTGGTGTTGTGGTCATTATGGTATAAGCATATAAAATAAATTAAAGATTTTTAAAATTATTTTCATCGAGTCAGGAATATGTGTTTGTGTCTGGCTTTCCAGCATTCTCTGCTGTTGAGGTAGAGGATGCTTCCTTCCCCTTCCAACGATGTTTCTCTTACAGTCTTGAACTTCTAAAGAAGTCTGAGAAGCGTAAAACCTAGTGTTTGTGCAACACAAAATCCATCCGTTAGTTCTGATGCTCAAGTGTTTTACCCCTTACTTGGTAGGCCATTTTAATGGTGTCATAAGGTACAAATAGATATGAAGAGAAGCAGAAAAAAGTCCTGTTGAATGGCTTGCTAGTGCTTAGTACTCCAAAGGTAAGCATATCAGTATAAAGGGATTCAAGGAGAAGGGAAAGAGTGCCTTTAAGTGCTGTGGAGCAGCAGGTTCCAGAAGAATTCCCAATGCAGCTGTCTGGTTCACAGTCAAAACAACTTGCATGAAACAGAGGAACTGCACAAGAAAAAAGATTTTATTAGCATGGCAAGGAAATGATGTAGGCTTTAAAGCTTGGCATGGTTGCTCCTGCAATTTGTGAGATAAAGCAGCCAGAACATTTGGAGTTGGAAGCATCTAGATAAATGTTAGTTCGTGTTTGGACACTGCAGAAAGAACTGTTTTGTGTGTATTGAGTTGCTCAAAAAGCAGCCATGTTTGGCTTCAATGAGGAAGTACTTTCTGATTACCTCCATTTCCCCTATAGGATGCAAGAGGATAGAGATTTATTAGCAGAGATTACTAAGGTACATAGTGAATCTTAAACAGTACTGGAAATAGTGCACTGAATAAAGACTAGTTTACATGCTAAGAAAGCTGTGTAAAAAAATACAATTTTCTCATTGAAATGAGCTTTCTTTCTAGATGAAGCAAGCAGACTAACCAGATGCACTTACCAGACACTGCTGCCCAACAAATTGCTTCTTTTTTTTTTCTCTCAGTGCTGAAAGTCTTAATTCTTTAGGGACAGCAGTTCTAGTGACACGTGTCCTTTCTTCTCCCCCGCCCCTCCCGCCCTTTCCGCCTTTTCCATTTCCTGCTATTGTTTCTTAATTTCAGTTGTGTAACTTTATTGGTCTACAAATCAAACCACAACCTTTTTCTTTCAATAACTGGATGGGAAATAAAGGCAAATGAGTAGGCAAATATTTGACATGATAAACCTATTGGGTTTTAGCATAAAAGAAGGTGTCAGGTTACAGTCCTCTCCTAACAGCATCAACACAGGATGTGTCAACATGAAGTAGCATCTTCTTGGCATTTGCAGCAAAGAAGCTAAAGTTACACTGGTACCTCAACATTCATGTCTCTGCACAGGAAATCTTTCCAGTTTAGGCTCTGTTGATTAAGAGACCTGATTGATATAAGGGGCAGCACCTCTAATGTGTTCATGGCCTTTTTTGCCATGAACAGGTGTCGATCTAACAACTTTTGGGACTGTTTTCTACGTTAGAACTAAATTAGGAAATTAAAAAATCACAGAGATCATAACACTTCAAATGTTAGTATCTTTTTCTGCCTCTCTCACTAAATTCCTAATGCTGGCAGGAGGAAGAGTAGTGCTACTACCTTAGTTATGTTAGATTGGCATTGTGCCCTTATAAATGCATCAGGATGAACAACTCATAGATATGTGGTGTACGTATACAATTTAGTAAAAGTCTTACTGTCTCTTTTATGCTGTACGCTGTATGAAAAAACAGAGGTTTGCATATATTTTGTTTGATAAATTTGCTGCTATCTTTTATGCATAGCAGGTAGAAATATATGCCTAGATATATGGATTATGTGCATGCTTTCTCATTTAAAAAACCTTGAAGCTTGATCATGCCAGAAAGACTGAAGTTTTGGTTTACTCCTCCTTGGCTTTGTCTACCACAGTTCTGCTGTTAAGCAGCACTCTGGTGTGGCCTGTCACCTGTTTAGTCATATCATGTGTGATCTTTCCTGTTTTCCATACATTTTCCTTTGTGACTTAGATGAAAGTCATTAGACTTGGAATAAGGTGCATTTTTCAGATCAAGAAGGGATCACTACTTGCTCACAGATAACGTGAATATTGGCTGACAAAACCACTATAGTATTGTCATTTGTTTTAAGAAGGAAGAGGATGTGACTTCCTGCTTTGAAGGCACATACAAAACTAAGTGTAATTTCTTTTCTCCTTTCCCTTTCCTCCCCTTTCCTTTCCTTTTTTTCTTCTTCTTTCCCTTTCCCTGATGGTACTTGCTCTCAGAAATGCAGAGTCTTTGCAAAAATAGGATCTTGGGTTTGCAAGCAAGGTGAATTTATATATGCAATGTTAATAAATTAGGCAGCATTCTCTTCATGGAAATCTGTTACTCCATGCTTAAGTTTGGTGTTGCTCTTTTGAGTGGCCAAGGGGCTTCTGTTTTACCTCTGCCTCTGGCCATTTCAGAGCCAGCACTTACGGCTACACGTGGAATGGCAGGTGGTGGCTGTTAAATCCAGGTGCTGGGGTCAGGAATTTATTTTTACAGCTGTGCCATCTGGGTCTTTGGACATTTTCTTTTATTGTGTCATAGCTGTCTTCACTTCTGGCATTGCTGGACAGCAGAAGAACCCATGGGATGTTTCCTAGGTCAAACTGTTTATGATAGTCCCTTGTCATCCTTGATGCCATTTGCATTGAATCACTCAAGTGAGAGTGATTTAACTCCCATTTATACATCATTTCAAAGAAACAGAACAGTTGGTCTTGAAATTCGGGAATGCCACTGGGTGTGTTAAATATTACATAAACATGATCTGCTGTAGATTTTTTTTCTCTGAAGATCATTTATAGGTCATAAATAAAATCACCATCCTCTTCTCTCAAAGCACTTCACATAATTGTATTATTTTACCTCTAAGATTTGATAGTATCTCTAAAGCTTTTCCCAGAGCAGGTGGCAGTGTTTCCTTAGCACCAAACATTTGATCAAAAAAATAAAGCTATACGTGTTAATGAAAAGTAGTGTTTAAAAACATTCTTCTAATCCAAGAAAAAGATATACTCATCAGTTTGCTTATTGATAAGGTTCTACCAAAAAAAACCAAACAAACCACCCACAAAAACCCAAAACAAAACAGCATAAAACCCCCAACCAAACCAAAACAGAAACAACAAACACAACAACCAAGCAACAAAGGTACATTAGAATTTTCCATGGTTTAAATTGCTTTCTAGTTTCCCCTACTATGTTAGGGAATGCAGTTGTAATGTAAATACATTGCTTCAAAAAGAAACAGGTTTCTATGACATGGAATTGTAAAATATCCAAAAATTCAATGTTATAGTGCAAGTGTTCTTTGTCAAGAAAAATATGTCGTTGGGAGAGTTGGACCAATTTGGAAATTAGAAGTGATAAAGAGCTTTTCTCAGAGGAGAGCTTTCTTTTATACTACTGGAAAACTGCCTACGTAATGTAAGGTAATACGAAGTTATGTATTAGTGAGCTATCTAGATCAAGGCTCTCTTGTAAACTTTATGCTGCACTGTAAAAACTGCCAAAGCTGGCAGTAAGCAGCAGCATGGTTCATACTTGGATCCTGCACTGAATCCCAGGGACAGGAAGGCAAAAGCCGCCTTTCGTGGAGATGGAGTCTAAGGCAACTATCTTTTGTAATGACAGAGAGAGCAGCTGAGCAAGCCTCCCCACACCCTCCTTCCACCCTGACCTTGCAGGACACTTCTTGGGGTGAAAAAGAGGTCAGTTCATTTTGCAAACTTGACAAGCCATTCAATCCACAACTTGTGTGTGGTGACTGCCGAGGGTGCCAATTAGTGGCAGCTGTATTGGTGGGGTTTGGGATGTGGACAGCTGGCTGCTAGGAGCTGAACCCAGACAACCCTCTCCTTCCACATGGAGATCAAAAATTAAAAAGGGAAGCAACATACTTTTTTCCTTCTGGGTGGTTATTTATGTTCACTTTCTCTATCACCTTTTGGTACGTACATTTTACATTTCTCTGCTTACTGGCAATATATCAATGTGATATTCCTTCCAGTGGACCGAAGTTGGTTGTGATATGTACTTCAGTGTAGTATTCAACATAGTCTTTTCTAGCTAGTGCTCGTTATCTAAGATGATGTGAAAATGGGCTAGATTAAAGAAGAAAGTGGGAATCCTGTAAGAGCTCCAGTTAAGTATGAGGCAAAACTTCAGTTAAAAAGTTTTGAACATGTGTTTTGAAGATTACATAGAGCCAGTAATTCAGTGCTGATCCTACAGACAGACTAAAAGTACAATTAAGATATCTGAAACTATCTTTACACTCAGAAGAGAGAGCAAAGGCTGTAAGATGAACTACTCTCCTGTCCTTAGAGTCTGTATGGGTCATGTTCAGGAGGGTACTGCGGAGAGTCTTCTATTACTGTCTCTGTTCTCTAAGTTGGATGTACTTCATCATTTCCTGTGTGAAGAAATGGTAAGTCTGATGTATAAAAAAGCACTTGAGTCCTAATGACCAAGATTTTTCCTGAAATCTTTGCATTTCAGATTTCAAAAGATTTTTTTATATCTTTGAAACACCCTGAAGGTGTGTTTTTTTCAAAAAAAAAAGATAGAAGAAAGAAGTACACCATCACAAAGTTGTCTGTTTTCTCAAATAGTAAGTAAAGGAAACTGGATCATCAGACTTGTTTTAGCCTCTACAGCAACATAATTTAAGTAGAAACTGTGAAAATAGCTCCTTCTGGAACCTAGCAATGACAAAGAAAAAAAGAAATAAGGAAAAGTACGTATTACCTTATCTATAGGAAAGCCTATAAACTGTCGTAGCTCCTTTAGGTTGTTCTTTTTCCAAAGAACACATTTCAGACTTCATCTTGTGTATGAGTAAGATTTGCAAAGAGTTTTCTGTTATTCAGTAAAATACTGTTTCTGTGTCTGGCTTCATCTCAGCCCTGCTGAAATATAATGCCTGTGTGGTAATTTTCACTGCTTTAATTTTGTACAGTGTGTCTTTAGCTGGAAAAAATATGTACCTTGAAAAACTCTGTCACGGAAACAAATCTTACATCAGGAAGAGTGGCAGCAAACATTACTTTTTCATGACTGCATCAGCCTTCCATAGCACCTGTGTTCAGGACTCAAAGGGAGGATCATGTGGAGATGTAACAGTATCAAGGAAGTCTTCTCTCTGTATGGGCATGTACCTGTATACATGTCCATCTGTAGACAGAGGCATTAAAAAACTGGAATTTCCATCCATAATCCTAACAAAAAGAGACTTCCAACAGAGAGTGCCTGGCTGTTCTGCATTTTCTTCAAGCAAATGCTGTTCTTCATATCCAGGTCTATAGTATCCTGCATCACTCATCCCCTCACCTCTCTTTTATATTGTCTTCACCATACTGGTCATAATTTGAAGTCATTGCCCAAGTACTGTACAGGTTTATGATTGGATCTTCCAAGATGTTAGCAACTTTTTCAACGTGGTGAGTCTCACACTAAGAAAAATAAGCCTGTCATCTGGCAGCTTGGAGGCAATGCTACCTCAAAGTTCTACTTCCTGGCTCCTCACTGTCATCTCACTTATGGAGCTGAAGTTAATCTCTCTTTCAGAAATACTGCCTATCCTAGAATACTGTAATATTTTGCAGGAAAATATTGAATTTAAGATAGTACATGATTATCCCTATTATTTTTTTTTCATATAAGCATAATGTCTGTTTTAACTAGGGAAGGGTCAAAGAAATACTTTCCCATTATTTTATTATGAGACCCTGTCACACTTCTGCAGTTAAAATGAACATAAAAATTTATTGCTTTGCCTTTGAGGACTGTAAATATATCTTAGCAGAAGTGTTTAACCAGTGATGACATGACTATTATAAGGGAACTAAGAAAGTTAAATCTGTTGTCAGTAGATATATATTTGGTAAAGAGAAGTCTGCAGATCTCTTTCAGAGGGAAAAGTTAGATGTCAGTAAGTCAAAGAATGCTAAGAAGTACTGTGCTAGGATAGCACACCTACTTTTTCATTGTCTACTGCATTCAGGATAGGAACTTATCCAAAGGAAGGATGGAAAAAATACTTGTAGCAAGAAAACCTTTGGAAGTGCTGCCTTTGAGTGGGCTTCTTGTAATGAATTTGATTTCCTATGTTGTTTATTTGTTTAATGGTCAAAGTGATTTCATCTTCTTTTTGATAAAGGATTTACTATAGGAAAGTTAAGGATTTTGCTTGTTCTTGGTATTGGTTTAGTATAGTCTCAAAGTGCCCATAGAGGTTATTTTCTGGAATTCATTCAGTCTTTAGCATTCTCCTTGATACAGCATGATGATTAATACTAGGTATCATGGTGTTTTGTGCTGTAGAAAGCTGTTTACTGAGCCTCCGACTGAAAACATCAACTTATTTCATATAGTTCACCAAGCAGGAGCTACTTTAAAAGCTCTGATTATATGAAGTGTTTAGATAAAAAGATGCAATAGTTAATACCTCTGTATTCAGTGCTGCAATCCATCTCTTTTTGTACTAATATGAAATCAAATTATCTGAAAATATAAAAATAGAAACACATTCTAAATTTCCATGCGATATGAATCATAAAAGCTGAAACAAATCAGTGATGCTGAAGAGGCGTGTCATTTATTTTAAGCATTATCCATAGTCTGGTTTAAGAGTAACAGGTATGCTATGCCTGTTAGGTACTTTTCATTTTCTTTTACCAGTGGGTAATTGAGAAAGTGGCATAACAGCAGCAAAGGGGCAATTTTGATGATTCAAAATAGGATCTTCCGTACAGCTGTTCACACTCAAAAGTCTACTGATGTAGATGTTGTCATCTAATGTGTACGAAGTTGGGCTGTGATGTAAATGGAAGTATGAAAGTTGAAGTTGTGAATATCTGCTCTTTGGCAAAACATACCTTCTGCAGGCAGTAGTTGCAATATAGGATTGTGGACTGGGCATCTGTAAAAATGCACAGATGAAAAATAAGAGTATTAAAGCCCACTTCTGAAATGGACATATTTTCAACTTCTAACTTGCTACACCTCATCCATGGCACCTAGTTGAAGATTGTATTTGCTTAGGAAGGAGAAAAGTAAGGCAGAGCAAGCTGAGGTCTGTTTATTAGTACATCTGTCTGCAACAAAATCCTGTTGTGGAAAGGACTAGGACAGTGTGTGTCGAAGAAGTGAACAATAATAATGATGATGATAATAATAATGAAAAAGAAACAGTTTCTTTGTAGTGGGGTGGTCCCTTCAGCTTACGCATTAGTGCTTGCACTACAGAAGACTAGTAATTTATTGATGCAGATGGCTATGTAAAGTGCATGCAATTTGTGAGGGGGCTTGACCCTTGACTGATGGGCCATATGTTGCAAAGCCCCAGAGGCATCCTTTGACTGAGTTTTCTTCCTCTCTCTGTCTCTGCACCTATGGTCCTTGTTCAATCACCACATATTGAACTATAGACTTACTAACTCCCTCAATAAATCTCCAACTAATGGCTCACGAAGGCTATAACTTAACCCTTTACATACAAAAGAGCACATAACTTTGCATGGCATTTTTCACACTCATTGAAATAAATATTACATGACCTAGCTAGTTATTCAGGACTAAGATGTCATAAAATGTAACCACTTGCAGGCATGGCATTGTCTGCATAAACCCAATTCACTTGGAGCATTCTCAAACTTTGTGTATGTGATGTTTTTGAGGGCTGTGCCCTAAATGAACGCTTTGGTTGTACATTCCTGTTGAGTCGCATTTCTAAAATACCACTAGTGAAACACAGTGGAGTACCTAGTGTTTCTAATATATTGTCTTATCTGTCTGCTACTCTTTTTGTTTTATAATAGGGTTAATATTAAGTTCTTCATTACCTAGGGGTATGTCTCCAATTGCATAGAGATTTGACAGACCATTATCCCAGCAGACAGTCTTTCTATGATCTATTAAAACATATATGAACATTTTTCTCTCATACACACCTCTTCCTTAAGAACAGTTAATGTATTCATGTGCAGTAAAGTTACAGCTGCAATTTATGTCATATACTATCCTTAAAGTGTATGATTCAGCAAGTCGCTCCTCAGCTGGGCTGGCAAATGAGGTTCTTCATTGTTGTCTACAGTAGGAGCTGTAGGCTGCTATATAACAAAACAGCCCTGTTAGAAAGTTGCTTATTGCCATGAAGCTGTTTTTATATAAGCCAAAGCAAGCTACACAAAGCAAGACACAGTGCTAAGCTCTGTGTAAGATTAGTCCTGAAATACCATTTCTAAATATTAAGAAGTAACCCCATACATACACTTAGCTAATGTAGTTACAGGTGCTCAACTTGAGAATGTTGACCTGAAATTGGACAGGATGAAATTTTTCAGTAAGTTCAAAAATCGGAGGAAGAAAAGCCTTCCAGGTATATTGACTATTCCTCTTTCACCACAAAGTAGTATGAGTTGCAGTTTAGCTGAGTGGAAGTCAGTGGGAATTTTGGCATTGACTACAAGGTCATGTAGTTTTACCTAGAGAGAGCTGAGGCATTTGTAGGGAAAGGAGCACATGTATGGTTTTGGTTTTTTTTTCACACTGCTGAAGCCTTCTCTAGTAGTTTCATGAGAGAATTTTTCTAGTTCTCCCAAGTTTATGCTGGCAAAACCCTAATCAATAATGGGATTTTGTGTGAATAAGCACTGTGGCAGTGCTCAGTTAAGTTTTTATATCTTTCTATGCTTAGAAGAGGCATGAAAACTTTAATTCACTTAGGTAGTCATCATTCTGTAGTTTAAAGTCTGTATATAGGTGATGTCTTTCTTTTGTGCATGATTCTTTGGAGGTAGAAAATGGAAAAAAAAATCAGAGCAATTTGAAGTTCTTCAGTGAATCTGAACTAGTTATTATGGTATGAAAAAAAGTGAGCTTATGGCAAGCTGATGTAAATGAATAAACTCATAATTTCCTCTCTTAAAACTGCTTCCTTAGCAGTTTGTGATGTAGTCAGAAAGTGGTGTTATTTCAGCACAAATCATGTGTATTAATCATGCACATTTTTGTTTTCAGTCATCTGCATGAAGGCCTCTAGATATGGCAGTTTTATTCATATGGATCCTTTTTCTGTACTGTAGGCACTGCAACATTATTCTAAGTCTTCAGGCCTCAAGTGTTCCATGTAACCAGAAGCCACTGATAAGCATTCCCTCCTGAGGTCATTATTTCACAATTAAAGTGATGATATTGAAAACATTGATGGCAGTGGGATTTATAAGGGCAGAGGTCTTTACCATTGCCAAGAATACCAGAGGCAGTTGAAAACATCAGTTTTCAAATTTCCTACACACATTAGTCCCCATGGAAGAGCTGTATGTGGGTCTCTGTGTATGTTCTGAATGAGGTGGGCTAGCCTGTAATTTAATGTGCATTTTATATAGCTTCAGCCAGAATTCGATCTGCATTTCAGCTCGGGTTTCCCAGGTGCAACTGTGTAATGCACCCAGTTATGCTTCTGTAGTGACTACCTCTACTCAGACTGAGTAAGCTTTGTTTCCCTAGCTTAGCCATTCAGATCATTCAGAGTTCCATTCAAAATGGAAGAAGCAGGGTAGAATGCTATAAGGAACATAGTGTTTTCCAGCTACAACAACCTGGACAAAAATGTAGGAAAGTGTTCCCATATTACACTGATAGATCATCTGTGTCAGTGTCAACAAAAGGTCTGAAACTGGGCTATGTGAAATATTAGAAGGCAGAGGAAGACATTTGTTCACACTGATCATAAAAGAAATTGTAGAAAGCTGCCTGGAAGAAATTGTGTTAGTAAGTGAGCACACCACTGAAAGTCGTCATCCTCCTGAGTTCCAGGTACCAGTTGGTGTATTGTTACTGCCATCCTACATGTAGTGAAATGCACTGTCCTTGGTGAGTTTGGTTTTCTGAGAGGCAATAGCAGATTATCTTTTCTATCGATCGTGTTTCTGTCAGCTGCTGATTGGTTTTCTGACCTTGGCCATTAGAAATACTGGTTGAAAATTAGTGTAGTTTTACTCATGTGTTTGGTTGTTTTGGTTTGTTTGTTTTTTTCTTGTAGAAGTTTTACTTGGAATAGGTGTTTTTATTGCATGCTTTTCCCAGGTGAATGGGAATTCTGAATTCTCTTTCTATTTATGCCATGGTGTTTTTTATAATCCTGAGCAATTTGCTGCTCTTGGATACATCTGAGTTTTTAATCTGAAATAGTTTTAATGTCTTGGTTTGTTGAAATCTACTGCCTACCTCCTACCTCTTCATCAGACATGTAAGTGAACAAAAAAAATCTCTGCATAATTCCAACATAGTAAAGCGTAGGTCTAGAAATTAAGTTTGTTGCTCAGAATATCTTGAAGTATGTTAAGTTTGATACAAGTCAAAAATTGTTGTTACCTGATAGAAGTTTCCCTTAAAAATGTTGTGTTTTGTTGGGTTGGTTTTTTTTTAATCTTTGTAAAAGGTGAGAATAGGTAAAACCTTTCTGTTCTTGAACCACTTTTACAATCAGATCAGCCGAACGATTAAAATAAGTAAATAAAAAT
>WTSP01020290.1:30627-44688 GCA_025331215.1 Actenoides lindsayi
CTTTTCTTTCTTTTCTTTCTTTTCTTTCTTTTCTTTCTTTTCTTTCTTTCTTTTCTTTCTTTCTTTTCTTTCTTTTCTTTCTTTCTTTTCTTTCTTTTCTTTCTTTCTTTCTTTTCTTTCTTTCTTTCTTTTCAGAAGTCAATCAGTGTTACTGGTAGGTAGAGAAACTAAGGAAATAGAGTTGATGTAGTCAGTTTGAAAGGGATTGTGATTGACTTAGGAAGTCTATAGTTCAATGCATAAAAATTTGAGATGTCTCTCCATTTCTAATATAACTGACCAGGTGCAACCTGCTGTTGAATTTATTTGAAGAATATTTCTCGGAGTTAAAGTCTGGCACAGTACAAAGAGCTTAGAGTACACCAAAATATAAGTAACGCTAAATGAAAAACAGGTTAAGTTTAGCTTTCATCCACTTTCAGCATCTTGTCAAGTATTTTATTCTCAAAGATAAAAGACATGACAATTTTTTTCCCCCCTAACTTCTAGCTAGGTGGTACCAAACAAAGCAGTCAGTTCCACCCAGGCTTAGTAAATTCTATCCTCATGTTGTATTTTCTGGAGAATATGTATAAAACTCAAAGATCAAACCACAAATCTTACTTATATTTGGATGAACTGAGGTATGGGATTTCAACAAAAAAAAACCCCAAACAAATCTTGGAAACATATTTTCATCTTATTTTTGAAGAAAGCAATATTTACTTCCTCTTCTTGTTTTGAGTTTTAACATACAGAGCAAACATTGTTCTGAAATTTTTTAGTAATTAAAAAATCAACCCCCCGCAGTGTTGGTTAAAATGTTGAAAAAAGTAATTGCATTATTTTTCCACATATTTAGTGACTTGTTTATTTGTTTCATATACTCATTTTTATGCATGCATGCTTCTCGTAGTGTGTCACAGAGTATCATTTCCAATTGCTCAGTAAAGTAAAACATGAATAGTTGAATAAGCTAAAACAATAAATCCCTGAAGTTGAAAAAAGAAGATAAAATTGGATGAACAAAACAAAACCAACAAAACCAAACCAACAACAACAAAAAAAAAAGCCAACCAACCAACCAACAAACCAAACCATCCACACAGATATATAAGGTGATAAAAATGAAGTTAGATCCTTTGTTATTACTTGGAGAACTACCAAGAGGCTTCAGAAAAACACTGATTTGTTTTGGGCTTTGATGGAAATACCCAAAAGTGGTGTCTGTTGAGTTGTGTGATGGGTTAACAAAAGTAGTTTCTGTTTCCGGATACGTTATGGCATAACTTTTTGCAGCAGTACCAATCAGCACTGTCACTCTGTATGTTGTATACCATTCCTGATTTGAAATCTTGCTCTATAATTCTGAGCCTGCCTGAAATCAGAGGGTCAGGATTTTGCTGTGAGAGGAATGTCAAGGATAACTGAAGAAAAAAGAAAATGAAAAGGAAAATAAAATGTTTTGGTAGAGCAGGATTTTATTCCTGAACTGTAAAACAAACCAAAGAATAAAATAGGAAGTTTAATATACAATAATATTGGTTTAGGAAGGGAGATAGTACCAAATCAGGAAGTACCATGTCCAGCAATTGGTACATACTAACCATACTTAAGCTTTTCATTTTCTGGGCACACAACACACAGTATCTTCTTTTGTTTTGTTTTCATTTTTTAAAATGTTTGAAGAGTCAATATGCAATCTCCTGCAAGATAAAACCAGGAAATATTTGGAAAAAACCTGGAAAGAATAGTTGAATCAGTCAAATGAAGAGCATACAAAAGATTCATTGCATGTGAGAAGAAAATCGTTTATTATTTTTAGCAGTGTTCTGAGTCATCTGACATGCTGTACAGTGCTTCTGTTCTGTTTTGTTTTCAGCTCTTCCCCCTCCTTTGTGCTCTCCCTATGACAGATTATCACACCAATGTCTTACTGGGACTTATTTTCTTTGCTTTACTTACAAATTTTTCTTCATTATCAGCTAACCTGAAAAAAAAAAAAGTCTAAACAAGATATGCATGACTAAGTGTAAGTTTATAAAGCAGATAATTAATATGCATAATCACTATGTGTAACCCGACTTAATATTCAATAACCTACATTCTTACAAGCCGTACACATATAGCAAGTTGTAGTACTTCTTTTTGTTCTCTGGTAGAACATGTATGCCGACATTTCTTGTAAATGAAGATGCACTATGATTAAATTACTTGACTCATTCTTAATCCAATAACCCAAACACTCTGATACTGACAAAACTGGTACTTGATTCTTGCATAAGTTGTTAATCAGATTCCACAAGCATGAGAAAGATTGCTATGACCATGCAAGAGATTAATGCTGGGATTCAGTTACATAAAGTAAATTTTCCATTTGGATAAAAATACAATTTTCAAAATTGCGAAATTCCACTGTCTTTGACTGCCACTTTCTCACTTAGCTGTAGGCTTTGAGTCTGGTTAAAGATGAATGTTGTGTTACAGGAAAGGACTATAGAATATAAAAAGTATATATTCAACCAACTGCCTAAAACCTGCTTAAACACCTATAAATTTAATGAAATTCCATTTGTGGTTCAGTATCATTACATTGTGTGGAAGTATTGCCCTGTAAACCTCGGTTTACAATCTTCTTCATTGTCTTTCTTCTGTTTTCTCTTAGCATTAATGTCCTTCTTTGGACCTTTGATGATGTGGGTGGATTTTACTTGCCTTCTACCCTTGAGCAAAGAGGTTCATTTTACAAAGAGATGCCTGTGATCATCTTTGACAAATGGCTTTAGGCCCATGTGATATGCTGCTATCCAGTGAGACCTTGTTGAGTTCCTTTAGGAAACAGTCATGTATTTTCTGACCATATAATTCTTAAGGCAAGAGTATTAGGGACTCCTTGAGGGCTTTGTCTATTTTCCTATTTCCCGTGGATTTCTAACTGCATCTGATCATGTTACAGAGGAGCTGTGTTGGCAGAGGAAATGTCCAGGTTTTGACTGCTGTCTTCCACAAAAGATCCTTAAGTTTGGTGAGGGCAGTATGTGTCATTGCTAGTGTCTTCATTGTACTTGAACACAGCATAAGAAGAGGTTGCATGAACCAAGGAGGCTTGAGAGTCCAGGAAAAGTCAAGGGCATGGAGTGTGATTGATTGCATGGTCTCCAGGAGGACAGGAGTCCTGAAGCTTTCTGCAGCTAGTGCTAATGCAGTAGCCCCAGTCTCCATCTAGACAGGACAGTTTCCTGGCAAGGGCTTAAAGATAGCGAGGAGCCTGGGTTTTGTGAGTAAATTGCGGATACTAGTTTGTCTGGGTTCTGGTTTAAACTGTTGTGTAGAGCCACTGAAGACATTGATGGAGAACTAATAGTCTTTCAGTGTTGTACCACAGATTTGCCTGAAGGTATAGCAGTTTTATTCCCATACTTAACTGGGAAAAAAAATAAATCCAGGCTCACATAGGAACTACAAAATAAACTTCTAATATACCTGAGCAAGTGTAAGCAGATTAACAGATTCTGCTGAGGGATTCTTGCACACAAGGCAGATTGATGGGAATGTTGAGACATGACTGCCAGTCATTCTCTTGAGGTAAGTGGCGTTAAATCTGGGACTGGAAGAGCATGGCCACGTAAAAGTTATCCTGTAGAGCCATTTCCTACCACTTTCTTAGTAAAAATGGGTGGCTGTTTCAGTTTTCACCTGTGAATGTGTAACAGAGGATGACAATATTCCAAGCCCTCTCACAGAACAAATAACACCACATCTGAGAATAGCTTTGTTTATTTCAGTGCCCTGTATTGGCCATTTGTGTTATACTGATTAGGACTGAAGATATGTATAGACAGCATACTTCTGTACGTGGAAGTCCTCTTCTGTATTCAGTCATAGTTGAAAAAACCGGTAGAGGTTAAAAAGAAAACAAAGACTAAAGCAGTGAAAGAAAATGTTAAAACTTAAAATGTACTAGCATTATGAGACAACCGTGAAAAGCAGGTTTATTCTTCATAATTTAGACACTTAAAGTCCACCTGTCTAGAATTTGGTTTGCAAAACTGTCATACCAAAGAGGATGTTCACATTTGCTTGCTGTCCACCAGACCACCCAGGGATTTCTAGTTATTTTGAAAGAGGAGTTGTTGTGGAATTGACAGTGGGAAGAATGCAGGGATGCTATTCTTTTCATCCCTTTCACCCTTTCCCTCCACACCACCAAATCAAAGACAATAGTTTCACTGTGGGGCTACTCATTGAATTGTCTTAAATCTGCATAGAGCATAAATGCAGGCATTGAAAAACTTCTAAAACCTTTCAATTATTCTTGGCTTCTCCTTTGAGTTATAAAATTTACTTTTGATTGTGATAAGATGCTCCAGCATATATTTAAAAAAAAACAAACCTGCTGATCAAATACAATCAGAATGAATGTATAGAATTACTCACACAATATATGCATAGCTGTGAACATTTCACAGTTTTTGGGATGCTGTCTTCTGGGGCCATCACTATATCCGACAGATATCTGAACCTGCTGTTCAAGAAATATCTGTCATTTGAGCTATTGGAGCATCCTTATTAGTTGCATAAAGCCTGCTAAAAAGGAGTTAGGCAGGTCAATTCCAGCTGGGAGAAAGGAGTCAAACACATATCCAATAGCTAGCTTATTATAGAACAGTGGGAAACAGAAGGCTTATTTCAGAAACTCGCTGAGTTTTGTAGTTTACCTGTTATATAGTTAGGGTCATGGGGTTTTTTCTTATTCCTTTATTCAATTTTTTTTTTTGGAGACCATCAGCATATACATTTTAATCTTTTCTTTCTTTTTTTTTTTTTTTTTGAACTGTCATCCTGATCATTCTAAGATGTAGTTGAATTGCATTTAGTTGCTCTATATTAGAACATGTAATGCATGTATTTATTGAAAGAAATACGAAAATGTATGAAAATATCTAATTGTGTATACTGTTTGGATGGAAAATTAAAGATGATAACCCCTTTTCACCATTCAACAGAGCATGAAAGAGCAAGAGAAATACAAAAACTTCATTAATTGCTGCAACATGACGTTACAAGCCACCTGCACTTCAATTTACAGTGAAGCAGATGGGTTGATGAATATGCCATCAAAGATTTTGAGAATGTTTGTTTTAAAAATAAACCTCTTTCTAAGTCATTGACAGTCAAAACTTACAGTTTACAGAAGCGTCACTGCTCTTTTTTTCTTGTAGCCCACATACTTTTAAAAGCATATCCTTGTGTTCAGAAGTGGGATTCACAGATGATGTTTTCATAAGCAGTGACTGCAGTATGAAGCTATCTTCATATCATAAGATGATTTATAACCCCTTATGTTTTGTGCATGTCTAGTAACTGAGGGCAGGAGTGGTGTGTTAGTGGTTTTATAGTTTGGTTGTATGGATTTGGGGCTTGTGGAGGTGCAGAATTAGTCTTCTCGACTCAACTGAGTAAGTAACGTGACAGGATGCTGTATGAGCATAGCTAATAATATTATACAGTGATGATTTTATAAATACCATATTTTTTACTCACTTTTCAACAGAAACAATGGAAATTTGTGTCACAATAAGTAACTTTATGATTAATACAGTTTTACTTATCAGAAGGCCCAAGAAACAGAAGTCTTGAACTGAAGTAACTTTATTGCAGGGTTGTGGTTGACATCCAAAGTCCAGTCATTTCAACAGCATAAGTATTATTATTTGTATGAGGTGGGGAGATGTTATTGTTCAGAACCAAATGTCAGATATTGGGAACATAGCAGAGGAAAAAAAGTAACATTTTTCCCCTCATCTGAGCTTTGACATTGATACATGTTCTGTTTCTTTTAGAATAGGTTGAGTCATCAAAACTCTTTCCATGGTTAAGCATGGATTATATCAGAAACTTACTGTTAAGTTACTTTTGGATAGACTTTCAGTGTAAATTTCACTTTCATCATCTTCATTTCCTAAAACCATTATAAAACTTTTGCTAATTTTTAAATCTACTGCATTATAGTGCCTGCCAGATGAGGTCTAAGAGAAGAACTGAGATACACATTCTTACTTTCAAAAAATAATTTCTATTTTTGCAGCTTGATTAGATGCTGATTGCTTCATAAAGTCCTTTCCATGTAGAGGGAGAGTGAATGAATATCAGAACTTCAGTTAAAAGAAAGTAGAAGCAAGCTTATTTTTACATTGTGAAAAAATATCTGAATGAACAATAATGAGAATTATGTGAATCCCCTAGAAAGAACAAAAAATTGAAAAGGAAATTAGGGAAAACCCTGATTATGGTAATTTTTATTTGAGATATTTTCTGTGCAGATGCTTGGAACATTGAAAAATGGAAATCAAAGGAACAGAAAGCAATGGTGAAGGGGCATGAAAAAAACAGCACTTAAATTTAAAATTTTCTTAATATTTAGTGTGAGATGCACTAAGAGAACATCAGTCAGTCTTTCTTTTTTTGCAATCAGGTAGTGGTATGCTCGTCTAGATCTCCACTTTGATAAAGAACATTCAGACATAAAAAGATTGATGTGTCTGCAGATAGCAGGGCAATTTAGTCTACAGGCTGGTCACTTCCTCACTTTAGGAAGAAAGAGAAAAATGAAAGACAAAGGTTCAAAGAAGATGAGAAAAATGGAAATACAGCCATGTTTTGTCAGATTTGAGTTCTCCAAAGTTTAAAATGCATGATTTCACTGTGTCCTTCCACGTGGTTTAATTTGACCTTCATAAGTGGAACTCTAAGCTTAAGAGACTAAATATTTACTGAAGTTTTCAGTGATGAGTATTTGAACAATGCTGTGTTGGTTGGTTGGTTGGGGTTTTTTCCTTGCAATACCAAAGAAGAGGAATACCAAGGAAGAAAAAATGGTGTGCTAACTACTGATAATGTATATCAAATAGTTAACAGTGTAGGAAGTGTCAAAGAAAATGTTCTTTTGTTTGGCTGTTTTTTTAATTGTACATTTTATCACTCTGGTTGGAAGGGGAAAGGGGAAAATGAAAGAAGAAAAAAACATTAATGGTTTAAAGAGATGTTTAAACTTTAAATGCAGAGAAAATCAAGTTAGCTTCATTAGGTTAATATTTGCTAAGCAAGGTTTTGCACCTTCCCTGGAAAAGAAAATTAAGACATCTACAAGTCAAAACAAAGATTGAAAACCATTTATTTCAGTAAACATGGAATTGTTTGTAAGACATCACTGTTCAGAGGCATCCTTGTCCTTGCGGGACTGGTGGGGCTGTTAGACTTACAACAAAGTGTTTGTACCTAGTGTTTACCAATACCCCCCCCCCCCGCCCTTAGCAGCCTGTGACACAACTGTACCCTCAGAAGTGATTCCTTTTTTCTTGTATGTACTGCTTATACCTTCTCGGATACTAGGTGAAGTGCTAACTGTAGTAAAAAGATTGTTTCTCTACTTTACTGGGAAATATTTGCTATTTTACAATTTGCAACTCTCCTCTATAAACAACAATCTCCCTTACTGGTTTTCCTTCTCCTGAGGACAGGAAGACAAAATAAGCTGTAGTGAACTAATGCTGCCTTTCCATCTTCCTTTACATGAAAAGTGATTGAGATGTAATCACTGAGTAGTTGATTGTTTTTATAATGGATAAAATTTGACATTTATATTTGGTTAGGTTGCATTAGTATTATTCAGTGTATATCAAAAGTAGATGTTAAGATGATGTGTCTGTCTCCTAAATACCTTAAATACATAGAATTTGGTGAGATAACCATCTCTAAAAAGGGTAGCACTTCTGTTTTCCCCTGATTCTCAGTATCTGAAGTAATCATACAAATTAAAGCATGCCTTGATGCAGTTGAAAGAAATTTGAGATTCTAAGCAAAACCCCGTTGTGATGCAGACATGATTGGAGATGTTGGAAAGTATAAAATGTGGGCACAGGGTGTTATTTTCCTCTTGAGAAAGAAGGATTTGCAGTCTTTCAGCAACTTGCCCAGATTTCACTATCCTGTCAGTACTTTGGAGTGTCATTCTGAAAGATGACTGTAGTTCAGATGTGGTAACTAAGTACTTCGATGTCTCTGTTCGTCCTTTGCAGATCATAATCCATTTTCCTTCTCAGATCACCTCAGACTGTGGTGTTAATCAGCATAATTTATATTCACTGTTTAGAAGTGAGTCTGGGTGATATCATAAATGTAATGGCATCTGCTTAAGTAACGTGTGATCTTTTTGCTTTGCATTTGCTTCAAAAGCTTACTTTCAAGTTTGTTAAGGTTTTGGGAAAGGTATTGTCATTTAAACAGTTTATCAGAATGAGATTAAAAGTATTGTTAATACTTTGGCATTTGGTGGCTACATTTTGTGACAAACTATTAGCTTCTGTTGAGTTCAGTTGTGTTTTAGTGCATAAAACCCCTCTTAGTTTATTTTTCCTGCTGATTTTTTTTTTCTGTAATACTGAGATCAAATATGTGACTAAAAAATTGGTCAAGCATGAAATTGTTTCTCTGTATTGTGGGAGATGGTTCAAATGGCAGCAAAATCAGGAGAATTGTGAAGATTTTTTCAAGCGATGCTCAGAAACATATATCATAAAGATACATATAAAGATAACGCATACAAATCTATGTGGTTTTTTTAATAAGCTGATAATATTAATGAACACTGTTTAATTGGGTCCCATCTTTAGCTTTGGCAATACCTGTAGCCATAGCCACAAGTGCAAGAACTGGTGTAGATCTTGTGCCTTATGGCAACTGCCACTGACAAGCAATTAGAGTTCATTATGACTGTGCTTATGCTATACTAATTAACATTCCTCTTGTGCTGTTTTCCTTGTTTGACCGTGTGACAGCCACAGGCCTCATGGCCTCTGTGAATAATCAGCTGAGGAATTGTTAGCTGTGGTAGAGTTTGTACAAAATACATTGAAACACAGATGTGATCCTATCTACTTGCACACAGTATAATCAGGACTGAACTTCACAGGAGTTCCTGTGAAAGAACAGTAGTAAATGTGTAAGTGGGCTAAAGGGAATAATCTTGAACTTGTTCATGTCCATCATAATTTGCTGCATTTCTGTCTACAAATACAAGTTATAGTGATCAGACTGCAAGTCACTATACAGTGGGAAATGCGAGGAGTTGTTTATAGCTTGGTGTGCTAAGCAAGCTCTCCAAGTTGCAAGCTCTCCAGTCTTCTCTTCAGATTAGAAGAAAAGTGCTGTTAAATTAAATGCTTTGTCTCAAATACATCAAAAAGAAACTGATTTTCATATTCTGGGACTTGTTACTTCCAGTTTGGAGTGGGGACCTTGCAAGTTATAAAACTGTCCCCATGAGCACTGTGGCTATGGTCAGACTGTGCCCCAGCTCTTCTCTAACAAATTCTTGACAACGTAACACTTTCACATCGTGTAAAGGTTTGGGAGAAGACAGTGTACAAGATGTGGGAGATGAAAATGAGATGAATGAGATGAATTAGAGCAGGTAGATGGCCAAAGTTTGAATAATTTATTCTCAAGTGTTATGTTTTTATACATTTAATGAAGTAGAACTGGATTTTGGTAAGCATTTTACAAGGTGGGGTTTTTTCCCCCCTCCAAGAGTTTGGTGGCATGCAGTGTTTACTGTGGCCAGATATCAAGGAAGGGACAGGTGGCATGACTGTCATGATACAGTCAGATGGTGGAGAATTACCTCATTATGCTGATGTCCAGGTGCAGAAGCTCTCAGATGTGAGGCTTTTCCTGAGCTGGGTGATGCACTGCCTGTTGGTCATGACAGATAGTTTGGCAGTTTTATGGCCAGTATCAAATGGAATACATTAGGTCTTGAAAACACATTTTCATCTGAGTGTCTGCAAAGGCAAAGGATATTGAATGGTTCTGACAGACAACAAAAGACCCGTTATATTAGGATCTTATTTGCCTCATATATTGCTGTTCTTCATTATTCATGTTTGCGTTAGAGACAAATATGTCAAGGTGGAAGTTACCTATCTTTATTTTACTTTTTGTTCAGTTGCTAAGTGCCACGTCTCTGACAAAGGATAATATTATGAATAATATATGAGAAACAACCTGAGTATGAGGATGTTACTCTTTGAAACAACTATAGTGGGAAGGGTTGTGGATCATTCAGAGTGCAATATCTATCTTTGGCATATGAAACCCCAATTAGTTTATTGCTTATGTAATTAGGGAGAAGAAGGAATTCTTTAATGCATTGCTATCCTGGCAATGTAATGGAGAAAGCAGGTACTATCTAAAATGCAAGTGATAACACTTTCTTCCTTTGCCACCTTCTCTCTGACTTCTCTCCTTAAATTGGAAGTAGAGTGAGTTAAGAATATACTGTCAGAACAGTTTTTCTTCAGGACATGCAGAAACACTTTGATTTCAAGAAACTTTCACTGCAGCAAAAGTGAGATTCTGGACTAGATTTTTGCCATTTTGCCCTGGGGGCCGCTGGGGAACCTGAATCCCTGTATCCATGGCCCTTATGTATCTCTGCTGCACTGCTAGTTTGCTTAGCAACAAACCAGTAGCTTCTGTTGCTAAAAAAACCCCTAGGATCCTAGAACCCTTGAGGGCCTTGTGACAGACACTATCGAGGCTCATAGTTCATAGCAGAGAGCTTGTACAAATTTCAAAGTCCAGGCTCCAACTGGGGCAGTCTGTGTTTCTGGAGTCTTGACTTGGTGGGCTGACGTTTGGAGGCAGAGGGCAATGGCGTGTGTTCCCCAGGTCTCTGGCAGCAGAAACATCAGCATCTTCCTCCTGTAAAACTGGAATATTTTTATGTGATATCAAAATAGCTTCAAATATTAAAACTTCTAGAGGAAAAAAAAACATAGCTGTGCCTGGCATTATGTGATTGTACTGTGCTAGCTGTTTTACCAGATTTTGGGGTCTTCTCGTGAGCATTGAGGCACTTTGAGAAAAAAAACCTTTATGCTTTTGGATGATCTTTCCAGATTCTCTAATTTCTGGGGGAAATGAATCTGAGTAATGGCTGTTACCTATTAGTTGTTTTCCTGCCCTGGAAGTGGCATTGGCATCACCATCCAACTCCTTTTTTTTTTTCTGGGAAACTGATATTAGGTGCTTTGTATGAGAAATTGTCAACTTCATATAATTTGGGAATTACACAGATCTATCTGCAGAGGAAACAAAATGTAAGAAATGGAAAAATATTGAGTATTTGAGGGAAATCAACACAAGTGACAGCAGAGAGAAGATTTAAAATAATGAAATGTATGGGAATCTACAGTGGTGCAGAGAATTCAAGAATAGCTGATGCACAGGAGGCAGCAGAGGAAGGACTGAGTAAGCATAGAGATAAAAGGGGCTGCAAGGTAGAAGATAGAGGTTAGGGAAAGGATAAGCAGAGAAAATAAGAAAGCAAGGAAAGACAGAGCAGTAGAGAGCTAAATGCAGAGTAGGAGTATTAAGAAAGGAAATAACAAGCCTAGTACTAAGAAGCCTATTCCTTCTGTCTTTAATGAGTAGATAAACCCTCTTGTTTCTTTCGGTCTGTGACTGCAAAGAGGGGGTATATCTACAGTCCTTGATGAAGCATGATGCAGAGGCAGGAAGTCTATGAGCTCTGGGAAGAGGAGGCTCACCAGAGAGCTTGGGAGGCTACTGAGGACTTTGCTGCTGTGAGAACTGTAGGAACTAATTTACAGTACGAATTTTTCATTTTTAGAGAATGATCCAGTGCAGTCCATCTCATGATTGCACAGGACGTGGGATCTTGCTGGAGTTCACCCAAGTGTGTGTGCAGAGGACTGTCTTTGCAATTGGGAATAATAGTTTTATTAAATTAATTGGCTAAAAATGACGATGATTGTAACATATGTCATAGGAGAGATACAGGGGAGGTTTCATGGAACAATAGAAGTCATGCAATTAGTGTTACTGTAGTGGGAAATATTCTTGAAATTAAAATTTCATCAGCATATTAGAACTGAAAGGAAATCTCCAGTCCAGGTTTGTTGAAGACCTGGTGTGGTCACCACCTCATTACCACATCCAGTTCACGTAGCAGACTGGTGCAAGATCTCAACATTGGACAGCTGCAAACACTTTTTTAAAGCTAAAACTACTTCCTGTGTTATGAGGTAAATAATAATTTACTGGAAATTTAGGTGCATGGTGTTTTGGAAGCCTAAGTATGTTCTGATACTGTGTTTTATACCAGTTAAAAAGAAGGAGCTTCAGAAATGTCATTTTGGCTCTTAAAATATATTATTTTTTTTGAGAATAAGTGTGTATGGTAGAAGACATTCAGGTATGCTTTTAACTTGGGCATCTGTAAAGTATGGCATACAGAAAGTGTTCAGCCAGTTGTGGTAACAATTTTATACAGAAAATTGACTTTACCATTTCAGTTAGATATATATCAGTACATTAAAAAAAAAAAATAAATAAAAAAAAATTGATGGTTTGAAAGAAGTTTCTTCTAAATATCAAAAGACCAAATCTGAAAGATACCCCACAGTATATGCAGAATGCAGGAGTCAACCAGGAGTGTATGTATTTAACTCCTACCTGATAGACTCTTGCCACAAATGAAGGAAACCTTATTTGAATTGAATTGAAATGCTATCTTGGTAGGTAGTAACATAACCATCTCACCTTAAGTACATCACAGATTTTACAGAAGCATATCTTACAGCCTTCTTGTGATGCCATTCATTATGGGAGATTGTATCTTTAAACTGCATGGTTAAGTAAAAAAAAAAGTACCTCCATAGTTCCTGGCACAGAATTAATGAATGTATGAAATGGTCGGTTATGTAAGGTAGATAATTGTGTGACTGCCAAGAAAACATTTAGATAAATCTGCTTTAATCTGTTAAATAGTTCAGGTATAACTGTATGAATTAAATGAGGGTTTATAATACAGTTTGGTCTTGCTTATGATATAGTGTTTGTCCAGGTGAATGATTGCTGTAAGAGGAAAAAAATTATGCACTGCCTGCTTTTATACCTTCACACTCCTTCCTTGTCCAAGTTTAAGTAATGTTTCTTCAGTTAGACCTATGAATTCTGTAACTCATTAAACATAGGAACCAACAATGCACATATGCTGCCAGTGTCCACTTTCCTTCAGAGATTTAGGGTGATGAGAAGATAAAAGGTCTGCCTACCAGATGGAGCTTGTCAGATTAGCAATTGGAGCAGTGTAAAGAGCACTGTCATATTGTTTTTTTCTTTTCCTTTCCCTTTTTTTTTTTCTTAAGACACAAAGCAATCCCTTTATAACACATGTGCATATTTTATAGGGTTTTTTTTAGGAAGAAGGGGAGAAAAAAAGACCTCAGCAGAAGGTTGCTGGTGGTTGTACCACTAGCAGAGTAGCCATTGCCTTTGGGCACTTTCCTGCTTTCTTTGTAATAAGGAACATTAGCAACCAGTGGCTCAGGAAAGGCAGAGTGAAATAAGTCTCTTGGGGACAAGTAGGCCACATGAAGTGAGAGCCATTAGACAAAGCAATGAGATTACTGCTCCAGAAAGGGTTTACTACATATATTACCACATAGATTTTACAGGGCTGCCAGCTCACTCAACTTACAAATGTCAAACATGATTTAAAAGGTTATTATACTATCAAGAGAGAAAGAGGATGATTTTCTATCACTGAAATTTCTATTTCATTCTGTTGTACATACTGCATCTTGCAGAGTCAAATAGAGCCACATAACCTGCTTTTATCTTTAATAAGTGTTTTATGGCCCTCAAATTGGAAAAAAAACATTTTCACTTTTTTTGCATTAGACAATTTATCTCCTTTCATCACATAGCGGTGTGATGAATATTGCACGTAAGTCAGGTGTTGAGACTTTGAAGGCATGTATTTTAGGCTGACTGTATTTGTATACTGTTTGTTCAAAAGAGCACATATCCTTAATTACTATGAAATTGGAGTGATATATTTTAAAAGCAGTATGTGCTTTCCTAAAACTTTGTGAAGCACCAGGGCTCTTTAAATAGATTAAGAAACTTAGATCCTAGTCTGTAGTTTAGTAAATTATATGAAAGTTTTATTGCAATTGATCTTTAAATCAAAACTGGGGGGGCGGAGGGGGG
>WTSP01020292.1:0-12329 GCA_025331215.1 Actenoides lindsayi
CTACTGACCGGCACGCTAAGCGAGCGAAGTTCGCTCAGAGTTATAGATGGAAAATGGCGGGGGGGAGGGGGGGGGGGGGGGGGCGAGAGAAGCCCTGTACAACAGCAATTGAAGCCAGAGAGAGGAGTGAGAATACGTGAAACAACTCTGCAGACACAAAAGTCAGTGAAGGAGAGGGAGAAGGTGCTTCAACTTCCATAGCAGAGATTCCTCTGCAGCCCATGGTAAAGACCATGGTGAGGCAATTTGTCCCTCTGCAGCCCATGGAGGTCCATGGTAGCACAGATCCACCTGCATCCAATGGAGGACCTCACAACAAAGTAAGGGGTTGCCTAAAGGAGGCTGTGACCCTGTGTGGGAAGCCCTTGCTGGAGCAGAATCCTTGCAGGACCTGTGGACCCATGAAGAAAGGACTCTGTACTGGAGCAGGGGTGCTGACAGGATTGTGACCCCATGGGGGACCCACACTTGAGCAGTCTGTTCCCGAAGGACTGCACCCTGTGGAAGGGACCTCACACTGAAGCAGGGGACAAGGGTGAGGAGTCCTCTTCCTTGAGGAGGAAGAAGCAGCAGAGACAACATATGAGGAGCTGACCATAACCTCTATTCCCCATGCCTCTGTACCACTCATGGGGAGGAGGTAGAGAAAAATGGGACTGAAGTTGAGCATGGGAAGCAGGGAGGGCTAGAGGAAAAGTGTTTCAAGATTTAGTTTTATTTCTCATTACCCTACTGTGATTTGATTTGTAATATATTAAGCTAATTTCCCCAAGTTAAGTCTGTTTTGCCTGTAATGATAATTGGTGAGTGATCTCTCTCCTTGTCCTTACTTTGATCCATGAGCTTTTCTTTATATTTTCTCTCCACTGTCCATCTGAGTAGGAGGAGTGATAGAGCAGCTTTGGTGTGCACCTGGTGTCCAGCCAGGGTCAATCCACCACAGTGATGTATATTGTATCTTCTCTAATAATATGCAATCATTCCTTGCTAAGTTTTTAGTATACTTGTGACTGTTTGTTCTATTAAAAAAGAAATCAACAATTACTAATTTCCATTTTTGTCTTATGAAACACTGGTTTTGTAATAAAATATCTTTGGTAATGATAACAACTTTCGTTAAGAGTGCAAATGGAACATGCACTTAAGAACAGAAGTCTTTAATCCAAAGGGCTTTTTTCTAAACCTACCTTAGATCATCTCTTCCTGTCTCGCCAGTTTAGTTAGCTTGAACATGAATGACTGGTTTCTTCCAACAATAGCATGCTCATAATGGTTGCACACATAATATTTGTCTTTTCCTGGAGCTGTGGTGTTTATCCTTCTGAGTATTTTACCTCAGCATTAAAAAGACTTGGCATTTTATAACTTCCGAAAATAAATTGTTGTATGCTGTATTTTTCAGGGGTCCTTCTGACAATGTAAATATACTTCAAATATGACTACATTTCCAGTGTCCATAATTAATATTTTTTTCCATATATTAAACCTGTTAATTTTTTCCTCACATATATTTACATCAACATAGAGGGGTTTGAATATTATATTGCCTTTGTGAAAAGTGTTTTATAAAATGTTATGGTCTCATTCCAAAGTTTGATGTTGGTTTTTTTTTTCTTTTTTTTTTTTCTTTTTTTTATTTTTAATTTAACAAGCACCTCAGAATATATTATACAATGTCAAAATCTCATAGTCCTTTCTCAAACAAAACTGACCATGACTGAAATTATTATCTTTCAAAGAGAGGACTACTGGTATGTAGCTTACAGATCCCAAGATTTTCTTTATAATGCTTGTCAGATTATAATATTTAGTTAATATGCCTTACATCATACACAGCTTTTCAGACAGATGATTACACACTGATTTTCTGGAATCAAATTTGTGGCTGCCTTGCATCTCTGACAGATCAGGTCCAACTGGAGTCCATTCACTGATTTCACTGGGAGCTGTTCAAAATGTTTAACAAAAGTTCAGATTTAATTCAGGAAACATTCCCAATTAAGAACCTAGAGTTTCTGACTAGAATTCATACTACTTTTCTACCTTATTCATCAGGAATTTGAGGGGTTTTGCATCAATGATTAATTAAAAAACAAGTATGCAATTTTCAGAAATATTTGAAGTAAGACTGCTAGTTTTGTCAACTGAATCCCACATAAGGGTGGGAAAATGTAGTCTTCATGCATGTAAACACAGGTTTTTTGCTTATGCAATGACTATATGCATATTTTGCTTGACTGGCCTGTTGGTTGAGATATTAATTCACCTGAATATTTGAAAACTTAACTTGTGATATTCAATCTGTTCACTGACATCCATTTTTCAGGAAATAATATTTATTTCTGGGAAGTGAGGAAGCATTTTGTGAAGAACAATGCAGGGATCCCCTTGCTAGGATCCAGTTAAAGTGAAAAGCCCAGCTGGTACAAAATGTTCACTGTCATCTGGAAGTTCAATTTAATCCTACAAAGTATTGAGATTGGATAGATATATAATATTAACTATGGAGGAAGTCATGCAGTTACTTGCTGTGATAGAGATGTGTGTTGTTCCACTATGCAAAACATTAGAGGAGTACACAAGATACAAAAAGTACCTGAGCACTTTACCAGTCCTTTCCTGAGAATGCTACATGTCAGCAACTCTGTTACAGATTACAGGGGGGAGGAGAGAATTAGCTCTTCATTTCTTACTGCCTGGCTTCAGAGTTTTCTCTAAACACAGAGAGGGACCTTCTGATTTAGAGAGATTTTGTAACTTGTGGCCTAGAAGTAGCATGAACTTTTGTATTAGACTGTAGTGATAGAAAATATACAGTGCTCATGGTCATTTTAATTCTTTTTCAGGTTGTCAACTTTTTCAGGTTGACTGCATGAATGTAAAGCTTATTTGACAATTGTCCCCATTTCTCATCTGAGTCATCTCCATACTTTACCTAAATAATTGCCAGTCTTACATATTTGCAACTCCATGCAACTTCCCTCATGTTCATATCTGCACTTTATTGAGTTACTCAGTGGTTAGATCAGATTTTGTTCAGAATTTTTTCAACATTAAGTATCGTGCTTTCTTATTTTATGTTCATTCCTATTTGGTTCAGCTTAGCTGTATTTCAAGGTTTTATTTCTGAGTGCATGTATTTGTTTCAAAATACAGATTAAGTAGCTACTGCCTCATATTTTACTTTGCTTAAATATTCATAAAACGGATATACATACATCCTTAAGGAAAAGGGTTACTGCTTAAATCTCAGTTCACCAAGTTGATTAGCCTCTTAATAGTTTGTGTATAGTAAATTGCCCTTACTTTTCCTCTTCACATATTAAAAAAATATATAGTGGATCAGAAGGTACTTTTACATAACACAGGAATGTCTTGATTAAAATATCTCCTACAGTATTTATAATTGTCCTGAATTCTGATAGCAGACGAGCTACACAAAAAAAAAAAAATCTGAACTGGTTTTTCTTTTCTGGTACTTTCATGTCAAACAGGGCCAAGTCAAACATAAACCCAGGAGACTGTATTGCAGTCACACATTTCTGGAATAATACATTAGCAATACACAGGTTAGCTAATGTTCACTAAACTGTTCCGGTATGCTTAAAGGTGAAAGCTTGGAATAGTTGTTATGAAACTCTTACTGATGATGACCCCAAGTGGCATAGTCTTCCTCTTAACATTTACCATATTCAGGACTGCTGATTTTTGCCATCTGGATTATTATTTTGCTATGCAAACAATTTTGTTCTGTAAATTTAAAACCTCCCTTTCTTTGGGAAGGGCTTTGTGTTAACAGGCAGATCTTCAGTTGTTTTCATTTCTCTTTTTTTCAGAAGTGCAATGATATAAACAAACTTCAGCTCAAGTGCTTAAAAAAAATAGAATTGTACTATTCCTTTCTGTACAGGTTAGTCACTTGCATACTATTGCTGCTTTCAATGTTCTTTTCCAAGACATATTTCATATATTTGGTTTCGATGTCTAAAATTACAGGCTGAAAGTGTTTGTGGTTAAGTCAATATTTGAACTATGCAACATAGGCATTTAGAAAAAGGCCAAGTCCTGTACTTGTGTAACTGTTTCATTGCTGTAATATTCCATGAGATTCAGGAAAGAGAAATTGTTTATATATGACTATAGAGTGGAAGCAGAGCCATCTCACAGCATCTGCTGTAACACGAGTGTTCTACCACTGCATCTTGGTGAAGATAACAAGAGAATGCTTTATGAACTGTAATTTCCTGATAGGCTACTTTCTTTAATTTTGTGATTCTGATACTCTGCTTTCAATAGAAGAGAAATTCCTGCTCTAGCTTTGCAGAAGACTGCCTGAAAAGTGATCTATATGTAAATTTTGCTCAAACACGAGAAGCTAGATCAAAATGAACAATTTTTTATGATCTTTAAGCTGAATGCATAGTCAGGAGGTCTTGATAATGTTGTTGACTACTTGGATTGGTAAAACTGTAGTTTTATGACACAGATTTGCTTCAAAAAATTATTCACACTTGAATTTATTGAATCACAACAGAACCTCAAAGCAATATGTAAGAAAAGCATCCACCAAAGTAGCATCCTGAAATCTGGCATCTGAGAAATTGTTTTGATTCCATCATTGGACTTTCCTCTAAATTGTACACAAAACTATGGGATTTTTCTCAGAAATACATTACACTTTTTCTTGTATTGAATGAGTGATACAGTAGTTCAAATTTATGCTATAAGTAAACTCAGTGGAATAACAAAAGGAAAGAATACCCTAGTTTATTTTCTAAAAGTAGATTAATATTCTCATATTTCTGCATAAAAGTGCAGCAGTTTTCTGTGATCCCCAGCTGATTTTCCACTGTTTTATAGCATTCTCTATATGACTTCCTTTTTCTTTTGTTAAGTGTAGTGTGGTTTTTCTATACACTACTGGATTAGTCTTTTATGTTGCTAAGTAATAATATTAGTTTGTTTGTATCTATACTTTGTTAATTTACATTTGCTTTTTTCTTTTTTAATTTAGACTATGACTGTCCCAAAATAGCATTTTTACTTGTAATTGGTGAAGACAGCTTTAGACGCTTCAGTTTGTTAGTGCAGCTACTACACTACTGAGACAGACTTTTGATCAGTACTTTTCAAAATGTGTTTATAAGGCTAGTAAATGATTTTGACAATTACAGTATGGATTGACATTGAGAATGGAAAATCACCAACACATAAAGAGCATAACGAAACTCTGTAGGATTTCACTGTGAGAGATGTTGGGGTTGTTTCGTTTTTGTTTTTGTTTGTTTGTTTGTTTGTTTTTAAGTCAAAAGTATATGGAAATATGCTGGGAATGGCCTTGTTAAAACTTACACATTTGCATTTATCTTCCTCCAATTCCAAGTTTTCCTGTTACAGCACTAGTATTTCTGGCATTCGCTGTGCTGATACTCTCTTATTTTGTGATCCCATGTGCCTGATGCCATCACATAGGCTTAGGTACGACTAGTTGCATCTGGTAGTTTAAGTCCCAGTGTGATTTATGCAGAAGCTGGTAAGTTTATGCTTGGCAGATGCTTGCCTCACAAGGCAGATAATTCTGAGTCTCACAACTGAATTGTACTACCATAGTTTTTCTCCTAACACATGATCTTATGTGAGTGAACAGCACCATCATCACACAATACACTGTTACACCCCATGAGGTACCAGATAATTCCTACCTTCTTTCTGCGGCCTGAGACATCTTTCATGAGACCTGAGAGAGGAATGAATTTAAGTGTGGTTTATCATGAAATAGGATAAAAGTAAAGTAAGGGTTGAACTGGAGCCAACAATAATGTAAAACCCTTAAAGCATAGTTATAAAAGGCCAGCAGAGCAAGGACATATGCACAGATACAAAGTAGAATATTTTGTCCCATCAGTGTGTGTGACAAACTCTCAGGCCATACTCACCCGTATCATATGTCAGCCCTGTATTTGTTTCTGGTTCAAATGAAAATAAGAAACAACTGTTCTGCGGTGATAGTAATCATCCATTGCCAAGGAAGAAGGAAATTCATCATCTCCAAGATTCCTTAAATTGAGACAGGATGTTTTTGTGCTCTAGTAAACCACAAGTTATTGGGCTTGACAGTATTCACGTACATTTTAGGAAAGATGATATGTTCCATTACAAGAATTATTGGTGAAATTTTATGGCCTATGTTAGGCAAAGATCAAGCCAGATGATCCTTACGTCCTAAAATCTGCCCTTAAAATTTACAGCTGCTCAAAACCAAAACCTTGTCAGAAAATGATGAAAGGAAAGAGGAGGACTGAAACGCTATCTGAGAAATTTACCTTATAATAAAGCACCTTTGTTTCCAGAATGGTCAAAGCTGCTTGTTCTGGAATTCTTATGTCCCTAGACTTGTTTGTAGTCACGGACTAACCGAAAATTTCATACACACATGAAAATAAAGCAAACTGTGAGTTCATCCTCTTCTGGCAGCTGAAAGAAGTATTGCCTACACATCCACAGTGTTCATCTCTCATGTCAAGTCATTTGACATGAGAATTACTTGCTCTTGCAATGACTGTCTAAGCAGACAAAGAAATAGTGTTTTTACATGTGAGAAACTAGACTCAGAATGACTTAGTTACTTAAAGTTCTGAAGATTCTATCAGAGGCAGGGAATAAATAGAATTAGATGTGGATATATCATGCTACTAATGCTAAGACTTTTCCCCCTATTTAGTTTCTGCCATCCTGTTTCACATCATGGAGCACTTTACCAGAGGAAGAGAAGAAAGATCCTGGGGAACTAGACTGACAAAGCCTTGGCACACAGTAAAACTTTCCTAACTTCCTCCTGCTGAAACACAGGACTCAAAGAGCGGGAATATTCTGTGTGCAGAATTCTGACAGCAGGTGAAAAGAAGATAGGAAGAATGGATGAATGCAAAGGGAAAATAATTTGTCATACAAAATAAAAGAGGGGAAGCAAGTTCTGACTCTTTTCTTCATTGATTCAAAAGATGGAGAAGGGAAATATCATAGACCAAAGGTATTAATTCTATCTTCTGCTTTGGCTTTTAACTGTATGCCATGTCCCATTAAGGATGAATTGTAAATGTGCAAACTAATTCAACTTTAATTCTTATTTTTCCATTGACTATTCCAACTGAGGCTTGGAATAGTTCTGTTGTATGTGACTGCATGAAGTAAAATTCTAAAAATGTATCTTGGTCTTATTTTATCAGGGTTAAAGTCTGAGCTGGTTTAGGATTTTTAAACTTTCTGTCATGTAATCACATTCAAGTTGCTTTAACCTATTCCTGTAAAATTATGTCTGCAAATATGACTTCTGAATTTTTTTTCTATATATATCCACTGTAAAGCATGAAGCACACAAAGAGAAGTGTTATAATTGTGTTAGGCTTGCACTGCCAGTTACATAACTCAGTAAATGCTGAGACTTTGTAAGATTCAAGAATAAGAAGTATGTTGCATGTACTTGGAACAAATGTCTAAAACATAAGAACACAATGTAATAGGGCTTGTTATTGACATACACCCTTTTAAAATACAAATTGTTGATCTACTCTCTTGAGCTCACACAGCAAAAAGAAACCTTGTGCCAGCAAGGGAAAAAGAGTTTTTCATATTTTACAGAATATTTCCAGAAGTTTATACACAATGGACCCTTCACATTATCCCACCCCAGAAAACTGTAATAAAAATGTTCTTCCCTTTCCTTCCAGCTATCTCTACATCACAAGATGGTCACAGATGGAAAGGTATCTAAGGTATATTTCAGAATAACATTTGAAAACTGATCCCAGATACAAAACCTGAAGATGAGAACACTTAGTAGTTATTTAACCTAATGGGACATGGTTGAAAACTTGAAAAAAATATAAAGAAGGTTTGATATCCTCCATTCACAAAAGCATGAAATTTGAAAACCTCCAAAATAATGTTTTAAAATACTCGATGGGACTATGGGCAATGTGAATTAGTCAATAAAAGAAAGAGATTGAGAAGGATCAATCTCTCTTTCAATATGTTTAATGAAAATATTCTCTCCTGTGTGGTATTCTTCACTCATGGATTTCAAGGCATTTTATGAAAATTCTTTTAGTAGTAGTGATTTAACTGAAGCTCATTTAGAATCAATGCATGATCTCATTGTTTTAGACTTCTCTACTGATACTTCTAATATCTGTACTGAAAGCAAAAACCCTTTAGTTATAAGAGGCAAAGTGAAGCAAAACAAAGAAAAAGCTTTTCCATCAATGCTCAAGAAAGTGTTGTTAGCAGTTCACCCATCTTTAAATTATCAGCAGAACTTCACTGGGACAGCAGATCTTAGTAAACACTTCCTGATGTACAACTTGTGTTTATGCCTGTGCACTAAACCACAATTCATCATGTGTTGTTCAGGTTCTAACACATGAAGGGTTCCATACAATGGCTGTTCTTTATAAGTATTTTCAGTATAATTGTATTTACTCTGATTGACAAAAGTAGGATGAAGGATCTCATTTAAAGTGTGACATCACAGTAATCAGAAATGCTTCTGTGAATTCTGCAGCTTTAGTTTCAGCAAAGATATCAGCTAATAAAATTCATATGATCCTATATGAAACATCATCTAATTGTTGCACTCCATCTGTTGTAAGGGGAAATGGATAATTTACTATATAACAAAGTTGATATACTATTGGTGCAAATGTGCTTTTTTGATAGCAGCCTCTGGAAAGTAATTTTTCAAATGGCCTTTTATTAAATAAAGTTATTTGAAAACAGCCTGCTTCCCTGCAGAACTGTGTAGTTGTCTGAATATACACACCCATGCTGAACAGCAAATTACATGTGAAAGCATAAGAACATTAGCAATTTAAGCTCAATTTATTCCTTAAAGGAATAGCTTTTTCATATAGAGTCGCATGACTTTCCTTGCTGATAAATTAAATACACCTTTCCCCACCTAACTTGGCAAATGATAAAATATTCCTCGGAGCAGGCAAGTAGAGACCAAAAAAAGAGCTAGAATTGCTTCTTTAATAGTCTCTCAAAGCCTCAATGTACTTGGAAACTGTACCACGAGGCCTTCAAAAGCCATGAGCCGTTGAAAATAAGGAACTTCTCAAGGGTTGTCAAGGTAGAAATAGTGATCTGACTTCACATAACTGACAGGGAACTTGATACACTTAGTTCTCACATGAGCAGGGCTGAATGTTCAGCAAAAATTATGCTACATCTTAAAGCAGTTTCAAGGCTGATACAGCAAACAGTCAAGATGAATGCTTTATGATGCTACAAGTATCAGCAAGCAATTTCTCTGTTATCCTGTGTGAAGGCATCATGTGTTTGTAAAGGGTGCAACACAATACTCTTGCACTTTAGGATGCGAGTAGTCTAGAACAAACAATTTATGAAATTGTGTCATTTGCAGGCCCAGGATATGGATCTTTTGCTACAAATGAAAAACTCTGATAACTTTTTTTCTTTTTTTTCTGCTTTATATTTTTTTTTTTTTAATAATGAGTTCCTTGTATTTGCATAGACTGTTGGGGTTTATTTAATAAATGTCAGAAAATTTACATGTGACTTAGAAGTGTAAAATTTTGCAGGAACATTGACAGTGAAGTCATTCATAGCAAACTATTGCTGCCAGGCAAAAGAATTAAGGAGCATAAGGTATTTTATAAATACATTAAAGGGAGAAAGTGCTTGAGAGAAAACTGATCCCAGAATAACTATTCAAATCTAGTTAGGGCAGTGCAGATTTCTAAGAAAAAATATTTCACAAGGGAGAGAATTAAAAATGGTAAGATACTGAAAAATGCTCACTCTTAGTTTAAAGTCTGCCTAACCTACTGTCATGGTTTAACTCCAGCCAGCAACTAAGCCCCACACAGCTGCTCAGCTCATTTCCCCCCATGTGGGATGGAAAAGAGAATCAGAAGAGTAAAAGTGAGAAAACTCATGGGTCAAGATGAACACGGTTTAACAGGTAAAGCAAAAGCTGTGTGCACAAGAAAAATAAAACAAATTCATTCACTGCTTCCCATCGTCAGGCAGGTGTTCAGTCGTTTCCAGGACAGCCGGGCTCCATCACGTGTAACAGTTGCTTGGGAAGACAAAACCCATCCCTCTGAACATCTGCCCCTTCCTTCTTCTTCCCCCAGCTTTATATGATGAGCATGATGTCATATGGTATGGAATATCCCCTTGGTCATTTGGGGTCAACTGTCCCAGCTGTGTCCCCTCACAACATCTTGTGCACCCCCAGTCTACTTGCTGCTGGCATAGGGTGAGAAGCAGAAATGACCTTGACTCTCTGTGAGCACTGCTCAGAAATAACTACAACATCCCTGTATTATCAACACTGTTTCTAGCACAAATCCAAAACAGCCCTACACCAGC
Source organism: Actenoides lindsayi (assembly GCA_025331215.1). NCBI lineage: Eukaryota > Metazoa > Chordata > Aves > Coraciiformes > Alcedinidae > Actenoides > Actenoides lindsayi. Next base: position 10,399 of record WTSP01020292.1, read on the forward strand.
TACTGTGAAGAAAATTAACTCTACCCAGGCCAAAACCAGAACAACTCTTCAGTTGCTACTTGCTTTAGACATGCTCATCTCATCTCATAGAAGGAAATGTTTTAATAGCAAGGTACTGTGAAAAGGTTTATATTACAAAATCTGGATCAGTTATAATGTAGACATTCGTCAGAGAAGGCCTCTGCTGGACTCTTGGTTGAGAGTGGATTTTGAACCACAAAGAGGAAATGAGAAGGAGAGATGAGAATAGATGTACCAGTAGTGAAATTCCCTCCATACTCTCCTGTTAGCACTAGGATGTGGGAAAGGAAAGGAGAATAATTTGCACGTGAATATATTTCTTTAAAAATGGCCTCCCTCAGCTCACAAGAGGCTGGGAAACTCTAAGTGAGAGTTTTGTATAAAGTGGCTGGCAGCGTCCCTGGTTCAAAGGAACAAGAATCATTCTTTTGTCTAGTTTCCCACTAGAGCTCAAGCTGGCATTCCTCCATGTGTGGAGTCTGGTACCTGTGCTATGACTGATCATGGGCCCCAGAAATACTGTCCATTGAGCTTTGATTAAGTATGGAATAAAACAAACCTCAGCTTTATGGCTGATCACTGCTTCCTCATGCTGAAGGTGCTTTTGCACAAAAATTGTCAGTGTTTATCAACAGTCATTTCCCAAAACCATTAACAAGGTTTTTGACAACTGTGCAGAAATTGTGCAACAGCATATTTAATCTACTTGTAGAACTACTTAGTTTTGCTCATACTCTGTGTATGAGTTAGGAATAGCATGTAAAATTCGCTTTGAATTTTCTCCCTTGTGATGCATCACCTGGGGCATGGTTAGGAGTTTCCTGCTATGGCATCAAATGACATAGGGCCAGCCAATACTGTGAAGTATAATAGGATCTCATGGCTTTTGTTATCACTGTAGAATCATGTCTTGAAACATTTTCAAAGCAAAAGTAAGAGACAAAGCTACTAGTATTAGTCATTGCCACTTGTGACTGTGACTGGAGTCTATTCAGTAGTGAATAGCTCTAGGGGATAAGGTCTGAAAACTTTCTTTCTCATATACTATAACTGAATGGAAAAGCTATGTTTTTCAAGTGTCTGTTAAGAGAGCTGAGTTCTTTTGTAAATATGTACTGGGGAGGCCATATGACCCACAGGAGTGTGGGGGCGGCTTCACAAGCATCTTTTTAGAGGTGCAGAAATTATGTACACTGGGGAGGAGGACTGAGGAAAAAAAACCAAAAAAGGTAAAAATTAGAATGCCTGAATTTTAATATAACATGCAGCAGAAATTTCATTACATCTGACCATTTCAGTAACAGCTTTTAGGAAAGCATAGCTCTTCTAATGCTTTTCATCTTGAGATCATACAACCCCTTATGAAAAGTTGCTATTATTATTTCCAAGGTAAATCAAGGCAGAAGAAGAAAAGAGTTGGCTGGGATCACTTAGCCAGTCAGTCAGTGGTAGAGTTGGGATTTTTAATGAGATCACAGACTATAAGAGTAGTCCTCTGTCCATTTTTTTTCTACTATTTCCCATTTAGATGAAGGAAAAGATCTGCAGTAACAGTTATTGCTGAGACTAGAGCTTTTAGCTCTGCCTTCTTTCTGGAAGATTTTTCCTTCTAATCCAGAGACATAGTTAGTGACAAATAGAACAATAATAGCTTTTTTTTTAATTATTTCTGGGATTATGTAAAATAATAAATAGCTGTCTGTAAAGAAACCCAGGATTTCAACTATAAAAGTTTATTTTTTAAAAGAAGTAAAATTAGTTTGTGCATTTTTAGCAATAAACATGTTAAATGATAATTTAAAATAATAATAATAAAAAAATAAATACAGTGTTGCCTTTTCTCTCTGTCAATGTGCAGGTCCTATATGTGGAAAAAGATTCCTAACTTTTAAAGTTGAAATCCTGGGTTT
>WTSP01020292.1:18347-31563 GCA_025331215.1 Actenoides lindsayi
AGGAGGGTGTGGGGAGGGGGCAGGGGGGGGGCGGGCGGCGGGGCGTGGCGGGGGGTGGGCCCGGTGGGCGGGGGGAATAACAACACAGAAAAAAAAAAACCAAACCAAACCAAACCAAACCCAAAATGGTTTCTAGAAGTTATCTGAGCTTTAAAAATTATTTTTAATTTTAAATTTATAAATTGGGAAGCTGTTTTAAGGATATAAGTCTGAAAATGTACCACATGGAGACAGACACAAAATCAGTTTTGGACCTTGTTTGATCTTGGTTATCTCTCAGGAATAAAAAGAAATAAAAACTGAAAACCAAATATATAACAAAGCCAGAAACATTGTAAGGGCTAAAAAGGTACCATGAGCAGAAAAACAATGCAAGGAAAAAAAGAAGTATGAAATTCTTCAGTAAGAAAAGGTGGAGTTTACAGATGTATTCTGTCCTCAGAGACTGAGTTCTTTACTATCTGTGAAGCCCTTATACTGCTGTCTATTGCAGTCTTTATTCAGCTCATTTACCTAGTAGGCCTGGTTTTTTTAAATCTTCTGTAAGCCCATGATTAGGATGTCAGATGAAAAAAAAAACAACCTTCTTATCCTCTTGTTTAATTAAATAAATTGTTGGCAGTAAAGCTCTGCTAGTTTGAATCAAGTTATTTATTGCATATCAGTATACATAGCATTTCACCAGTCCTGGGTGTTACTTTCTGCTGTTAGAGTGCAATGTCTGAAGTTGAAAGAGTAGAAAGGGAGAGGAATATATTAAATGAAAATGTCATGAATGTAAATATACTAACAGAAAAGAGACAGCTGCAAAAAAAGAAGACAAAAGTGAAGTAGAAAGACATCTATAACAAGATAAAAATGGACTTACAGGTGAAATTAATTATAGCTATGTTATTTAAAATAAAATTGAAAATGGCAGCATGCATTTAAATGGTTCAGTAGCTATTTCAATTATTGGCCAAATAAATCCTCAGTCAAATGGTTATTTTTCTTGATAAATGTCTCAAAATTCCCTTACATTTAATTAACAGTAGGGTTAAACGATGTTAAACATTGTTTAGCAGTACGGTTTGATATGAATAATTATACTGTTTGTGTAGAGTATTTCTTATTTCAGAGTTATAAAATTTTTGTGCTATCTAGAAGCATGCAGTGTCAACTTAAAACCTGTGCCATGTGATCTTGGGGAATTTTGGGGTTTTGGTGTTTTTTTTTTTCAGAGTTATTATTGTCACAAAGTTAATTTCTGATAGCAGTAACTAAAACAGAAAGAAAAAGATCTTTTTTTAGAATTGTGTTTCAGCTGTGTTAAATGTAAGAATTCCTGATTACATTCAGACCACTCAGGCAGTGTTTTGCCCTTCCTGTGACATTCCTGTATAAAAAAAAAAGATTGCGAAGTCGTACATGCAGCTTCTTAATGCTGGGTTGCAAGATGCTAATTGTACAAATATGGAGAAAACCAGGCAATACTTTAACTTCTAGAAAAGGTAGCGTAAATATAGCATATAAATATATACACTCATTTGTTTGTTTGTCTTTGGCTGAGTTGCTGTCATATGTGGCCATTTTTATATAACAGAGTAACTCAGGTGCTCTCTGGCTTTCTGCCTGTGTGAGCTCAGAGAAGCTGCCCAGAGACAGGGAGCCATGAGGTTCAGAGTTAGCTGTGAGCTCTGCAGCCTTTACAGACACTACTCCTTGAAGACTAACATTCCCAGGAGCCCCTGAGGAAATGAGCCAAAATTCACTGTTGGTAAAACTGTCAACCTTAGTGACTCTCTGAAATATTCTGATCAGATCTCAACTGAGATACCATGGAAAGAAGCTTCCTTTGATTAACAATGCCTGGATTTTACATAATCTACAAAAGGAAACTTCATCCTTTATTTCAATGTACGTGTAAACAGAGAAGCAGTTGCTGTTATCTGAAGGTCATGGGGCTAACTTTTAAACAGTATTGCAATCCAAAATCTTCCAAACAAATCTTCTCTTACATAGCAACAATAAGGAAAATAGTATTGTCAGAAAAATTTAATGTTTATCAAAAAGAAATCCACAAAGTTGGTGATTTATGCCCTGTTTCACAATTATTTCAACCACTACTAACACAAGTGGTTAGAAGTTATACTCTGTGGACTAGCTTGTGTTTATTAATTTCATTTTGAGAAGTAATTGGGTTTTAAGATATTTTCCTATTACAAACTCTAGCTCTTGCATACAGCTAAATTCTTAGGTAATGTTCTAACACATTGCAATGTGGTGGGTGATTCTGGTCCAAAGCCCAGCAAGCAGCCAGGGACCAGCTCCACTGGCCTCTCACCCCAAGAGCCTTCTGATCAAATCCTCTCTGCTACAGCACAAGGATGTGCTAGAGAAAGCTAGGAGTTGCAATTATTCTCCTGCTTTGTCTTAGTGAGCTCTGGAAGGTAAATGGATTAATGAACAGTCAGTCAGTTTGACTTCAGACCTGCTAGTGAAGACACAGTGACTTTGCCCTACTCCTAGCAGTTGCTGAATAGCTTTCATGTGTCCTTACTCACAGTTCAGGTGCACGAATGAACCATCACTGGTGCCCCAAGGCTGTTCTCTGAAACTTTGTCAGGAGTGAATTTGCTCCAGTATCTCAGAATTTATTCCTGTCACAAAGGCTGATTTAGGATTTAAATGAAGCCTGCAATTTGACAGTAGCCCCTCTGCCCCTTGGCTTCTGTGTTCAAGACAAAACTCACAACCTGTACAAAGTCTGGCACAATGCTAAAATATTTCTGACTGTTGTTCCCTTCTATTCCATTTCCATTTTCTAAAAATACCCTGTTACATGGAAAGGAAAAGTCAACAAAATGTATTTTAAAATGTCAGTCATAACTGTGATCATGTGTTAACAGGAATACAATAAATGTTGCATTACATAAATTATGTCATTGCTCTTTTAAAAATGGAAGCTGAACAAAATGAATCGTAGTGTTCTACAGTTTGATTTTTTTTTCCTGTTATTTATCATTGTTCAGAGATGGCAGGCATTATTTTATAAAGACATGATATTCCAAATCACCTACAAAGTAACAACTAATTTTATTCCAGTAAATCTGCTGGGTTTATGGTTTAGATGTCTTTTATGACCCTACCTGTCTAGTCTCCTTTGGATGATGAGTTGCCTGCCTGTCCGTTTTGCTGGAAACAGGACATATTCAGTCTGCTGTTGAATAGCATTAATGATCTTCCTGTCCATTCTAGTCAGAATGCTACTCTCTTCCTAGATGGCAATCTGTCTTCTGTGTGACAGTAAAGTAGTAACAAAAAAGAACAGAACCAAAAAAAAGTCTTGGAATCTTATTGGGATTAACTAGGAGAATGTAATTTTTATTTATTTATTATTTTTTTTAAATCACCTATGTTATTGGATCTCCCAGGAGTTGTAATGCCACTCAGCTCTGGGGTTAATGAAGTTCCCTTGTGAATCATGCTGTCTCAACTATATGGGGCATATCTTGATTAGCATATGTTTCTTCTAAAAATACATTTTGAAACCCCTAGGACTTGCCATTTGTTTGCAATTCATACTAGACTTTCAACATTGCATCACTAATTTTAGGACAAAAACTTTATTTTTAATCTTTGTTGAAGGAGGTCTAGCTGTGTCTACAATTTCTGTCTCCGATGAAAGATTAAGAAGACCTTTAGTCCCCTCCAGAGCACAGTAAAAATGAAGAGTTTTCTCAATGTGAAAGTGAAACAAAAAACTTAATTTTAGAGATAGTCTAATATGGGATCTTTGGGGGAGCTGAGATTTTAAACAGAATTCTCATTTTTAAATTTTTTTATTTTTTTTTTTTTTTTTTTTTTTTTTTTTGAAGTCCAGCTCCTTTCTTTGACATCTAGGGTCCTGGCTGTAAGAACACAGGGGTTACAGTGTCACCCCTGAGTCTAAGAAAAGCATATCAGAAGGGAACACTGCCACATCTTGCTCTTACAGATTTACTGTGTGTATTAGTTGTACCCCATCCCTATCTGTACAGCAAACTCAATTGGACAGATAGGCATGTGTTGTACCTAATGCAACATTCTCACTTTGGGAATTTCAAGGCATAAAGAGCAGTCCTAAACTGTGAGCTCCAATTATTCACAGAGTTGGTAGAAGTAGCAAAAGTGTGACTACCTACGCTTCTTTACAGAAAGTTCCTCAGTGAGATATCCAGTGGTCCAGAATCACCATATTCTGGTCACTAGTCACCCCGTAGAAGCAGGGGCCATTCCCAGGGCAGGACAGTGTGGTCACTCAGGAGGTTCCTCAGGAAAGGAAGCTTCCAATGGTTGCTGCCACTGAATGACATGTATGTCACCACTGAACACATTCTATTTCTCTTCCCAGCCTGATGTATGCTTGCTGTGAGGCAAGAATGTAAACATAGAAGACATCCTCTCTTGACATGACTCATCTTCCTTTAGTCCTAATCTAACCAGCTTTTCACACTACCTGATGCATCTTAATGCCTTGGAAAATGAAAAATTTCCTTTTCTTATAATGCAATTAGAAAAGTACTTCAGGACTTGCCTTGGCTGAAATAACATTGAAACAATGTCTAACAATACTTTTATGTAGTTTTATTCTAAGTGTATTTCCTCACAGGTCTCTACATATTCAGAGCTGGGAGTGCCTGAGATGTAAGCAGCAGTAATCCAAACCATTTATGAGTCTGGGAAGAACAGACCTGCTAACTCTCAATGTCATTGTGCTTCAGCTCATAGAACACTTTGCTTAGGGAGGCATAAAAAATTTAGAGATCTTCTCCCTGAAGACTGTCAACTCCATGAAGCCTTGCACACCACAGTGGACTTGTGTATCTGTGTTAAGGGACAAATACAACTCTGTAATATGCTAGTGGAAGTGACTAGCTAACCTAAGACTCCTATCTCCCACTCAGATAAATGCAGTAGTAAATGTGTGCCCTGCAAACCACTCTGGTTCCTTTCCTCTGTGAGGAGAATGGAAACTTTCCACTGACTGAAATAATTTCCTAGTGTTTCTAAGTAACCATCCTTCTAACTCTTATTATGAATCCTTTCTTCTTCCAGATCATAAGATATGAGAAACTTGATGTATAAGTGAAAATAGGTGTGTTTCCAAAAATGTTTTAGAAAGTGAAGAGTCTTGATGGAAAGGATGTTAACTGATGTATATTACACAGAAAGTCACAAAAATAATGGCGGCATCATTACTGGCATTCATGTTTACAGTTTTTGCCAGAAATTTGCACCATGTTTAGTCCCAGAACATGGGCATAGCAGATATAAAATTTTACTGTTTGTTGAAAGTTATAGCTAGAAAAAATGTTGGGAGAGGCGGGGAAGTAACCAAAAACTAGCAAAGAAAATCCAATAGAAAAAAAGTACTTTTTAACAAATTTTTGAAAGATTATACTAATTACTTTATGTTTCTTGACTCATTAATTTTCATTATATTTTATAATCTAATATAACATGGTTTTCATTATCAGTATATTATTTCTAAAGCAAAGATGATATAAAAGTCTTAATACTAACTTTTTTTTTTTTTTTCAGTTTCAGTGAAAATAAAGATGAATTTGTCTAAAAGTCTGTTTATCAGGCTTAGTCAGTTAGTTTAATGACAGTTTAATTGCCTCTCTGGGATGTGATAAAAGTAATTTCAAATTTGTGTTTGATTTACAAAGAGATTTACAAAGTGATCTTAGATCAATGAAGCATTTCAGATAGTATATTTTTCATAGAACAAATGATAGATCTGTACAGTGTTGTTTTTATACAAGTTGAATTATAAGAAAGTACAAAAAGCATAAAAAAGGACTTTAACCTAAATACCAATTATTAGAAGAAATTATTCCATTTGAAATTACTACACAAAATATGGTTTTACTGAAAACATGTGATTATGTATACTTTTAGATCATATAATTGCTATTAAACTATCAAGCGGCTCCATTTACAAACTGAAGTTATGCAAATGCAGCCATTTAGCTAAGCAGGATATCATTCCTATGGCACTGTACACAGAAGAAAAAATAATGGATCACTTTGTTGCAGTTTGTGAAGTGAAACATACCACATGAAAAATGTTGTTCAAAATGAATTACTTAAATTCATCCAGTGCTTTATAGTCAGCCAAGATAGCCAAAACCACAAAGTAATATGAACTAGGTCTACAAGGGTGTGGCATTGACCAGTGCCTGGAACGATTAACAATTAAAAAAATTTATGTGGTGCAGTGTTCCTGGAAGTGATGTGCATGAATGCTACAGCAGGTGTTTCTCTTCCTCCCTTGCTCAAGGAAGTCATCCTAACCTCTCCCACACAAACAAACCCCAGAATAATCACACATTCCACAGAACTACTATAAAGTCCTCAATCTCACGTTTTATGAAGTAGCCATTTCTGAATTTTAGACCCTATTCTCATGTGTTTTACCATTCCTTCCTATCATGAAGAAAAAGAAATGACAGTGCAGACAAATGACCTCCAGAGCAGAGGACTCCACAGTTCTGAAATGGGTACACTAGGAGAGAATATAGTATTTTGCTGCTTGAATAATTTTTCACCAACAAGGTCAGGAGTTTGCTGAGAAGCGTGACATTGCCAGGTAAAACAGGACCTGAGGAAATCTGAGTTTAAAATGAATGCCATCTGTATAAAAGCTACAAACCTGCCAGTTTACCCAGTGTGTTAACGCGTTGTCTGGATGAATAAGTCTTTTTGCTAGGACAATACCATGATCTGGATATTCTGTTAATATCAAGTAAATATCTGCTAAAATAAAGTAACTATGTGCTCATATTCTGATATAACATGGTGGGAAAAGGTAAAAATTAGGACTTTTGTTTCAACATAATTTTCTGAGGTTGCGATTGATAAAATACTTGATAGACCATCCTCCAGTGCTTCTCTCTGGCCATGGCTTCCACTGAATCCTAGGCTCTGTGACCCAATGGGAACTCTGGTGAGCATCTTGCAGTGATGATTTGAAACAGTCTTCATTATCAATGCAGGCTGGGGGATGATGTGGAAAAGAACAATCCTGTGGAAAAAGACTTGGGGGTACTGGTGGATGAAAAGCTGGACGTAAGCCAACAATGTTTACTTGAAGCCTATAAGGCCAATCGCATCCCGGGCTGCATCAAAAGAGGCACAACCAGCAGATTGAGAGAGGTGATTCTGTCACTCTGATCTGTTGAGACCTCACTGTGTCCAGCTTTGGAGCCATCAACACAAGAAGGACATAGGCCTGATGGAGCGGGTCCAGAGGAGAGCCACAAAGATCATTAAAGGGCTGAAGCACCTCTTCTACGAAGACAGGCTGCAAGAGAGTTGGGGTTGTTCTGCCTGGAGAAGAGAAGGCTCCAGAGAAACCTTATTGTAGCCTTACAATACCTGAAAGGGGCCTACAAGAAAGCTGGAGAGGAACTGCTTACAAGGGCATATAGCAATAGGATGAGGGGCAATGGATTTAAACTAGAGAAGGGTAGATTTAGTTTGTACATTAGGAAGAAGTTCTTTACTATGAATGTGTTGGAACACTGGAACAGGTTTCCCAGAGAGGTGATGGAGGCCCAGTCCCTGGAGACATTCAAGGTCAGTCTTGATGGGCCTCTGAGCAACCTGATCTAGTTAGAAGTGTCCCTGCTTACTGCGGGGAGGTTGGACTAGATGACCTTTAAAGGTGCCTTCGAACCCAAGCCATTCTATGACTCTATGATTCCTGCTACACCACCAGAGGATGGATTTCCAGGAAAGGAAAAGGGCTATATTTTAGGAATAAGTCTGTGTGAGTCAGTGCCCTTTGCCAGCCCCCTGCTCTCACAGTTGCCCTGCCCTGTTGCCCCCTGCCAGTGCTATCTGCAGTCGGCAGGAGGAAAAGGCCCTTTAACTGGCAGCTCTCCAAGCTTGATTCCCTGGTTGCTCAGCTCCAGCCAGACAACACTCATACACAGCAACAACTATGTCGTTGTTTGACTTCCCTCGAACCAAGACCAATAGACAGAACTGTGTCACACTTTTTCTGCAGCCATGGCTGCCAAGGGGTCTAGCAAACCCCTGCCATTATTCCTGCAGGAAATGGATTACATGATAAGGCTGGAAAAGCAGTGCTGTAAATGCTCAAAATAAAATTTCTTCCTATTTTCCAAAACAGCTCCAACGCATTGCAGTGGTAAAAACAAAAAAAACCTCCCCAAACTCCTCTTGCATATTTCTTAAACATCAAAGCATTTCTAGTTATATACTAGACCAAGTCGCTTCTCAGTCAGGATGGGCAGTAGAATACGGTGCAGCAGCTCTCATACATCTCATTTTCCTTACAGTTGCACTTTAAACACTGTGATATTTTTAATCACCGCTCAGAGGTGGTTGCAAAGAAACAGAAAGGATCATTCTGTCTCTGTCCACCTATGTATTTGGACTTGCCAAATAGCTCTTGATGAAATCTCAAGTGCAGATTGATAAAATTACACATCACTGGAGCTAACTTCAAGATCACATATTTTCTTGAAGGTTTAGATAGACTTCCAGGTTACAGGTAGGACATTTTCTCCAAAGCTGTTTTACTAGAAGTCCTACTTTGACAACATCTGCAAAGAAGTTCTAGCCTAGGCATGCTATTTTGCGGTGGAAAATATGTGTCATTAATTTCAGAGTGAGGATGGCTACAGACATGTTTCTCTGTGGCCAAACACAGCTTTGCAGAGAATACTTTGAGAATCTTTGACTTCAGAAACTGACTAGACGGAGAGCTTCTGGGTCTCCTTGAAATCTGCCATCTTCCCTGCACACCAAATAGGACCACAAAGGAATATACAAGTAGGAATTGTTAGAAAGTATTCTGTCCCAGATCTATACTACATTAAATTGCTGAAGAAGCAGCTTCAACTGCAACTGGAGTGGCGCTGAAGACAGCATAAACAAGCCCTCAAGAATGAGGAGATGGTGAATCTCCACCCTAAATGTCCCTAGGAGCAGTGCGCAACTGTTAAAAGAGACAATTACTCAATGAAGGTCCCTAGTGAGTCCAGATGGCAAAAATTGCAGAGATTAAAGTAGCACTGGTAACTATGGGAAATAGGCTTCTGCCCATTTCAGAAGCAGTTGTGGTTACTCTAATCTAATCAGAAGCACTAGAGGAGCCTTTCCTGTCCTCCCTTTGGTTGCAAATGCCATGACTGCAAGCTGCTGGGCCTGGCCTTCCTGACTCCCTGTTAGCCTTCCCTCTAAAGAGGTCCACTCAAGTCCCACTATGGCTTCCAGCCTCCACATCAGCTAGGAAATTCAGGGCAGAGGGATAGGAAGGAAAGGGGAAAAGAAGGTACAAGTTTTGCTTCATGTAGGAAGATCAGCAACCTGTAATACACAGGTGTTTCTATGGTCCAAAAATATCAAACAAAATAGAACAGTTTCAAGATGTGGGTTATGAGAAAGAGAAAGATGATTATAATGAAGTTTTGACTTCAGTATATTCTTGTTATATAGGTTTTATATCTTCGTTGCAATAGTATGTAATGTATTCTTTTTATTGTCATGTTGAGGTTGTCCTGCAGAATTTATTGCTCCTCTACTCCTCTTCTCTTACATTCATTTTCACATATGCTTTCACCATGGACCCTATGCATAGCATAGTCTACTTCCACCCCCATCTTTCTTCAGCCTGTAGATCTCTCTAGGCAACCATTCTGAACCCTTTCCTATCTTTATTTTCCTTCCAATAATTACATTATACTCCATATCTAAGTAAACAACTGTTAAATGTGGGGTTGTTTTTACATTGTCTCTCTTTGCCTATTAGATTTTTAAGAAAGCTACTGTCTTCCTCTGCATTGCAAAGTGTTTTGGCCACTTTATTTGTAGAAATGTACTAAGGAGGACATCCACAACTCATTTTCCATTTGTCTGCCTGTCAGTATTCCAAGTTTTATCTAGCTGGTAAGTTTGCCACTGACTCATTAATGTGCGCAACTCATATCATGTTAAACTAGATGCCTGCCAAGATTTCCTACCCTGATGCTATCTTATGGTGTTTTAGATTAATTGGAATTTTGGACTAAGTGAAAGCCTGAGGTGTTTAACTAACAACATGAGATTAACATAGGTCGAGTCTGTTATTGAGAATTACTAAACTAAAACCTCAGGTGTGTAGATTACTCATTTTTTTTCATCATATAGATGTGCTGACTAATTAAAAATAATTAACCTGCTGCCATATCTGGCAAAACTTTGGAAACTTCATCACTCCCTGATTCCTTTTGCTGTTGGATGTATTATTTGTACATGCTGCTTCCTGATACATTCTCTCTCTTCCATAAATTACATGTTTTTCCACTAATTATATGTTCTTCTTTCCGTCTCATCCAATCACAAAGCTGTTTCAAAGCATTCCTGTTGCACTAAGCCTTGCATCCAAAGCAGACATAGACTAAACATCTTTGTTGGTACATTTCCAAATACTTACAATACTCAGTCTAGGAGTGAAACCTCTGTTCAGAAGCCCACACTGCTTAATTTATACAACCTCTTCAGTATTCTGTGGTGGGCATAGCTCCATCTCTTGCCTTTAATTATAACTCTGATACAAATATGTAATTATTCATTCTTCCAGACTGATAAAAAAAAAAAAAATCGATTGCACAATGATCATAGATGTTGCATAATGATCATAGCTTGCTCTTTGGTTGTGGAAAGCAAAATGAGAACACTTATTTAACAAAGTTTGCTATCATATGCAAATATATTTTCAGTCTTCAAAGGGATTTTTCACAGTTTTAAGGTAGTAAATATGATTGCTGTGGGATTTTCAGGAAGAAGCTGTAATTCTGTTCCAGCTCTGTCATCCATGTCTTCTCTTTAATACCAGAGAAATCACTAAGGGACTGAATTTTTTTTTTTTTTGGTTTAGTTTTTAAATCTATTTGCTATACCAAAGCCAAGAAGGTGTCCAATATGCTGACAAATTACATGGACAAGCAAAATTGATACAAAGTCAGTGTCTTGAGAAGAATAAAATGGAACATACTGCTTACTAGCAAACTCATGCTTCACCCTGAAGTTGCAGTTGACATTTACTGTAATTCAGTTCTAGATACCATGGCAGATGGAATGAGTTTAAGATTCATTTATACCATACACTATGGTAGCATACTTTTTAGGTATCAGTTGTGTTTTCTTTCTGACAATTTCAAATACGGACTTCAGACCAAACAAAGACAAGTTAATTAGATAATTAGACTATCAGGTTACATTACTGAATTATGGTGAATATCCACATTAAGAGTTTTACCATCAGTATGCTTTATGTGCATTTTTCCCATCAAAATATAATCTTGGCATAACGGTACCTTTGTTTTTTGTTTTCCTCAACACATTACTGACTACTAGGAAATGAGTTACAGATAAAATGAGAGGAAACCACTAGCTGTTACAGTTCAGAGTTTTCTAAGGTGCCTGTAACCAAAGGCATTCATATTCCCTACATATACCCCTAATTCCAGATGATTACAGAGATATGGTAGTTGGGAGTGGGAAGTTCCATAAAGGGACCTGGTGGCTTTTTGATCTACCAAGGCCCCGTACCATATTTTTGGCACTGTAACAGCCTTAAAGACCCAAGTTTTCACTTTAAAAGCTCCTCATATGTTAGTGTGCTTTCCCTGTGCATATTGCATACCTCAGGATTCTGGATATTTCACTCCTTCATATGTCTGTCAAACTACTAGATACTGTAGCATCCAGTATCAGAGTGTCCACACACTCATGTGTTCAGGGCATAAATACAGTTCTTTAACTGGATCTATGTCTATTACTGAAAACAGCAGAGGTAAAATACTATACTTAATGTCAATGCTTGTTCCTCAGCCTCATTGAGAAGTTTTGTGATAAAATCTGAACTCCAGAATCCTTTAACCATGTCCCAAGGCAAATTATATAAAGAAGTATAATTCTGCTTTCATCACTTTCATTTGCAAGTATATTTTACATTGTGGTCGCTGATGATGTGTATCATTGCTCTGCAAGAACATTTTGCGAGCACACCCTACTTCTGAGGAAATTAAAAAGATGGCAAAAAATAAGGCAGGCACCATATAAAAAGGTCAAGCCCCACTTAATACGTCTTGTAAGCACATGCTTAATTCTCAGATACGTGTTTGCTGAGCTGTGGATATATTTTTCTTTGAGTTAAACTGTCAACAAATTCAGCCTAAACCTTTCTAATCAAATGTCTAAAATATGCACCTTTTGCTATTACAATAGTAATATAGTAATATAGTAACTACACACATTCCTTCACCTTAGACATATTTGTACTACTTCTGATGGCTAAAGTAATTTTAACCAAACTTTTGAAAAAAAATGTAGCAACATTACAACCCTGTTGTACTGTTTTGGCTTTTCATCAAACAAAAAAACTTTTGCCAATAAAATTACAGGAAAAACTAGTTTCAAAGTTTTTTACAGGGAAAAATATTTTCCCATTTCTGTTAATTTAAATTTTGTAAATTCTTACAGAAACTCCACCATCCCAAAGTTATCTTTCCTTCCCTATCTGCAGAAATAAACTGAGTGACAAACTTAATTCAGAGTTCCCCCAGAAATGTTTTGGTTGGCTTTGGCAAAAGCCTGCAGCTTTATTCAAAAGGACTTTTAATTAATCCTTTTTTGCCTGTAGATTTTAGTCTTACAACTCATGACTAGTTATTGCTGTTCAAGTTTTAGTTAAGTCTTAAAATTTAAGTCATTTAAATAGAAATCATTATGCTCATTGTGTTATTAAGCAGTTTTGTATTCAAAATGTCACAAACACAAATTTAGAAATAGGAAAAATGATTAATGATATAAATGAGCTATTATGAAAAATCACGTGTCAAATATTTTAGATGATCAGCATCTGAATAGCAAAGGATAATAAAAGCTATTAGAAAAATATTTTCTTTCAATCTAGTGAATAAATGAAATTGAAACTAATTACCAAATTAATATATAGGAAAAATCAGTCATGATAGCTATAATTCATAATTGAATTAATTACCTTTTTTTCTGCCAGAACTCAGATTACTATTTCAAGGAACAAAACCAAGATTTATTTAAAAAGGGGGGGGGGGGGGGGGAAAAAAAAAAAAAGCCCCACAGGTTTTTGGGTTCTTTAAAAAAAAAATGGTGGTAATTTTATGGGGAAAAATTGAATGAAAAAATTTAAATGTGT
>WTSP01020293.1:0-20724 GCA_025331215.1 Actenoides lindsayi
CCGGGTTCGCGAGGTGAAAGTTCACCGCCGGGGCAGGCTCGCCGCCGCCGAGGCTGCCGCGGGGGCGCGGCGCTGCCGATGGGTGGTCGTAAAATATATTTATTTGCTACTCGCGACTCTTTTGTCTCGTCCCCCTAGATACCCCCACACACACCGTCACTGCACGGGTTACCGGGGAACTGCTTGTTTCCGCGGCGGTTTGCGAATGCAACGGTTGCGGGTGACAGTCGCCGCACACCTCGCGGAGCCGCGGCAGTGAGGCACGAAGTTTCTGCGGGCAGCCGCTTCCCGCAGTTCTGCGCCCCGCGGGGTGGCGGGGCGGGGAGAGAAAGCGTGCGGGCCCGGCCGACCCGCTTTCCGCCGGCCTGCAAACGAAATCAGGCCCCACGGGCTCTGTCCACAGACGGCCTCCGCGGGCAAGGGCGCAGATCACCGCGGGGGCGCAGTTTGCGCGGCCAAGGGACCGCCGCCCACCCTCCCTCCCTCCGTGCGGGCGCGAAGGAGCGGCTCGGGGGCAAAGGCGGCTCTCCCTCATGAGCCGTCCGCGGAGGGCGGCCAGTGTCGGCGGAAGACGCTTGTGCCGCGCACTTGTTGTGGGGAGATCCCGCGGCACCGAACCGGCAGGGCGGCGCGACCCGCGCAAGGTCACGGCTAACTTTGTTAGGTGCCGGACGGCTGCGGCGTCCCCCAACGGACACTCGGGAGCGGAGGCACACGGCGACCTCCGGGGCCGACCCGGGCCGACCGAACCCTGCCCAGGGCCTCCGCCGTCGAGCCGGGCTCCCTCCAGTCCCGCGCGTCCCCGCAGCTCTCCCAGCGCCGTACCCGCCTGGGCTGCGCTTTGTTTCAAGGAGATGTAAAATCCCCCCTGGCTTAAGCGGCCCCGCTGACGGCCTCTCTGTCTAGTGGGCAATAACGCGAGGGGAACAATACGGCGCCTGGCTGCTGAAACTACTCGGTGGTGTTCGGGTCTGCGCGGCCCGCCGGTCGCACGCAAATTGGAGCTAACAAACACACACTTTCCCGACCCCTTTTTTTGTTGTTGTTTTCCTTCCCCCCCCCCCCTTTTATTTTCTTTCTGTGTTTTTTTTAGGTTTTTTTTGTTGTGATTTTTGTTACTAGAACGATGATTACGGCGTAAAATATATGTTGGCCTTCTAATGAAAAAAGGCTGGTGCGTTTTATTTGTTCCTGTTTACGGTTCGAGATTTCATCTGCACAATTGTATTTCTCGCTTGAAATAAACCGCTTTGAAACCGTCTTCCTTTAATTAATTTAATGTATTTTCGCCGTGCAGCTGGCAGCGTTAGGTGTCTATCAGATTGCCATTTTCCATTAGGATTGTTTAGAAAGCGAACAAGAAAACAAACAGACTCCTAAATAGATTCGTTCCCATTCCTCCCCGCGCACAGCTCCCGAGACACTCTGGAAAGAGCAGAAAATGCTGGTTTTAACCGAAGTCAAATCGAGGAGAATCTGTATTACAACATCAAAGCGAAAGGAGACATTACAAAATTGGTGGAGTTACACCACCATCTGTCGTTAAGGTTCGGGACTACAAAAGTTCAGGCGTTTAATAAATCTTAATAAGAGCTGGCAACTTTCTTTCTTTGTCTTTCGCCTAGAAATCTTGCCCCCGTGGCAGCGTGGAGTTCCCGGCGGGGTTTGAGCCTCCCGAGTGACGGGCGGTAGATTGCCAGTGTCCATCACAAACGTGTCCATCCTCTGCCACTTGCCTGGCTGCGCCCTGCAAGGCCAAGAGTTTCTTCTGGCACTTAATGGCCCCAAGCAGTTGCTCTTCAAAATATACAGGCACCCACACATCACAGTTCTTCTTGGCCTCGGGAGGCTGCAAAAACAAAGTTTAAATATTTTTTAAAATAATAATAATAACAATAATTAGAAAACCAATCAAGAAACCAAAAACAAAAACCCAAACACAGCAAAACTAAAACATATACACCAAAAAAACCACAACAACCCACGATTGAACACCAGATCTCTTATTTTTCCAGCTGTACGATTCAATTTATTCCATTTTCTATACCTGTACTGCAATGCTGCATCCTGAAAAGGAATCTATAGAAAACATACCTTGAAATAATATCTAGGAAGAAGCTGTGATGTTCTAATGCATCACCTGATTACACTTAAAATTTCAAAAGCTGTAAACAAATCCTTAGTGGAAGCATAAAATGATTTTATATTCCCCAGTGTAAACATGGTACCTGCTTTGTCCATGTAAAAGCTCCATCACGCTTCAGCTCTTTCTGAATTCTTCAGTTAAAGGGCTTGCAAATGCCCATTTGCCATAGTTACCGAAGAATCAAGAAGGAAGGAATGTTTCCTTTGGGATTTTCTGGGTACTAGTGTTCCCCGTGTTTCAGAGGCCAATTGCTACTCATTCAAGCAGGGATCCTCACAGAACCCTGCCATGAAAACTATGAAGTTTATAATTATATTATCACAGTTCCTATTTTTAAGCAGGTGTGGTTTAGTAATTATTGATCCAAATGAGTTGCTTGTATGGAGTGCTTATCATTAAAAATCAACTTTCAGGCTGTTTCTCTTCCACTGTGGAAATTCATGGCTTTTTTGCCTGTCTTCAGCCTGACATTTTGCAAGTGCTCACAGTCCTTATGCTGTAATTAGCACTAGGCATTTCCCAGTACTACAATGAGGTGAAGATGGCAGTTTAACACGCTCATACAAATCCTGTTTCCCAATCTGATTCCTCTTCCCAGAGAAACTCGTTTCTTTATATCCTACCAGTAGCTGTTGCTACTCAGAAGGAAAGTTCCACTTTTAGCTTGTTGGTAAGTCAAAAGAGAGAAACTAACTTCCTTTGAGGCTGTATGTCCACTTTCCAGTCTCTCTCATAAAATGCAGAATTATCCTGCAGGCAAAAAACACTTTCAGCATTCCTTTGTCTACTGTGTTATTTTCATGTTATTCTGAAAACAAACTAACAGTTTTCTACCTTCTCTGTAGTCGACTAAGCTCTCAACCATCTAAGCTCTTTGAATCAACATTAAAAGATAAAATTTCTGAGTTGGTGAGAAAGGTGTTTTAACATTGATCTGACTGAAAAAAACCCCATGACACTTTCTCAGCTTTGAGAAATAGCTAGGCTGTTATAGCCAGCTACTGATTTAGGAATATTTGGTAAAAAAACTTGTGTCCAAAAATTTGCTGATCATTTTAGTGCTTGCAGCACATACAGTTTTATGTGTAATTAAGTGTAATTTCATCTTTTTCAATAGACATGATAGCAACAACCAAACTAAAACGAACAAATAATTAAGAATTAAGAGAATTAAGAGAAAAGAAAAATAAAGGATGGTGCACAAAGTTGTCCTCCTTGGTTTCTAAGGAATTCTGCCTTGAACAGTACTGACCAAAACAGAGGGTCTACACTGTGCCAGACTGATTTCTTTGATTTCTTTGATATAGGAAAAGAATAAGAAAAAAATAAATCTGTGCAAATCTTCCACTCAATTTCTTTATTGGAAAAACATATCAGAACTTTTTTGACATTGTATTTGGCATCTTTGTATAAAGATACCTCTTTCTGGTTTCTCTTCCTATTTTGTGACCAGGTGTCACAGTTTAGGGTCAGGGCAGCCCCTTAGATTAGGAGAAATACACCATGTTGACATTTTGGGTTCTTGTCCCCAACTGTTATTTGCATATATGAAAGTCTTATTTAGTCAAAGGTGAGGAAAGTTTTAAGACCGCTAAACCTTTTGCTGAGTTTCCCAAGTATAATCTGGGGAGCAGTATCACAAACATACAGAGGCAGGTGGCTCTGTGAGTCCCATGAACAGCTCATAACTTCTGGAAAGTTTGGCATCTGACCTGTAAGGTGGTGCATATAAATCTAAGACTGCAATCTTCCAGATTGTTTAGCTCCCAAGGAGTTAACATTGATAAGGTGCCAATAAAATTCCTTAGGCTCCTAAAATACCACGTCTGAAAACACTCTATATAACAACTATCACAGTCAGGCTGAAAGGCTTGGTGAGTTTCCTAAGCCTAAACAACCTCCTAAAGTAGGCATCCCCTGTGCAGCTGAGCATTAAGTTCTAATTAGATAAAATGCCCAATCAGTCCTTAGAGCAGCAACTGACCCCATCCTCCCCTTTCCCCAGGAAGCATCCCACCTGCTGGGCTGCCTACACACACTTCTCCCCCTACTCCAACCAGTCTTCAAACCCTATTCGGCAAAGTGACGCTGAAGCCCCATACCAGAGCAAATAAAAACAAGTGCTTAGGTCACAGTCCTAGGATGTGACTGATGGCTTAGGCCTAAGGAGGGTCTAGGAGCCAATTTAAATAGCATAATAATGTAATTATTTTATATATATATAAAAGAAACATTGCAGCAGCTCCCCTTCACTGTCATGTTTCAAACCATTGGTGGGAACATCTGCTGCTTTTATGACGGAGGCCATATAAGAACAATCTTTGAAAGAGTGTTGAAGGCTCTGAATGGCAAAATAGCAGGGCATAGCAACACCAAGAGGGGTTGTTGCAGTTAAGTAAGGAAATGTTGTCTCTTTAACCTTTCTTGAAGTTGTCTTGAATGACTCAGAGCACTGACCACTCTGAATTTTACTCCAAGGTTCCCAACTTCCTTGTCCTGATGTGCAGGCAGTCCAAACACCCATCTCAAGGTTATGGATTATATGAGATTGCATATAGGAGCCAAGTAAGTTAAAAAGCAGGCTCAGCAGTGGAAATGTAGTCCTGACTATAAACCAATGAGTCTTCACAAAGTTCCACCCAGGTCTGAAGTCAAACCTTCCTTTTCTATCTTGTGCTCATTTATTTGTGTTTTTTCCCTTTTTGATTTTCTCTGAGCAAATAGAGACTTGCTGAAAGTTTTCGTTAAGGCTGACAGAAACCTTCCCAACAGGCAGATTTTTCTCTTTTATTTGTTCTGTTGCTTCTACTACAGCTCTTCCTGCTGTAGTACTTTCTTACCCCTCAGTAGAACGTTGTGTAGAAGCATCTCTACCAGAAGCTGTGCTCCCTCCTGTGGGAAGTGTCACATCCAGGTGAACTGCTCCCGCCTCACTCAAAACAAACAAGGTGTGTGGGTTGGTAGGGGAGTAGTAAATGAGTGGACTTCTCATGGTAAAATAGCACAAGGCCTTTGATAGACTTGCCCCATGAAGTCTTCACAGGGCAGCCCATGGGTTATGGTTTGCTCTCTCCAAGCATAAATTCATCTGCTAGAACATGAATTTTGTGGAGGAGACAAACAAGGTTCTGTTCAAGAGAAGAAAGGAGGATCGATTCTGTTCTTTTCCACTGCAAATGTAGTTTTCAACACTGATGTTAAACGATGAATTCGTAATACCAAAAAGAGCATACAGTTATTTTCTATCTTTCTTCTTAAGCAAAAAATGCTTACATTTAGGGAAATATGTTTAATAACCAAACAACAGTAGCAGCTGTTATCTGGACAATGCTTTCCTTTGGTACCACAGACACGAGGATCACGTTAAAAATGCAAAATTATGTTCAGTTTCATGACGTTTACACATCTGTAACAACATTGCAGGCATTCTGGAAATTTTGTCAGTATTTAGGGTTGAGGGACAGAGCTGTCTTTTTAGAAACCATTTCTATGTCATACACACAAATTAGCATGTATTAAGTAGTCATCTTTCCGCCCACAAGCACTTGTGCAGAATTCATGGGGTTGCAAAGTAAATTGAAAGCAGACCATGAATGTTAACAATATGGTTAGATAGAAGAGTCTTACACTAGTCAAATACTAAATAAACAAGCCCCTTATTTAGATTTATTTAAGAGGACTGTAGGGATGCAACCTCAGAATATGTATTTTTAAGGCAATACACATACTGCCTTGTAGATGTGAATTACAGAGTTCTGTGATACAGGAGCAGCGAAGTAACCTGTTTTCTAAATTTGTTCAAAACTATAATCAAATAAATGACAAAATACTACTTGCTTCTTCAGCATACCACTTGTCACTTTCCTTCAACAGTAAAACCTGCTTTTTTTATTGCTACAGCTACACAGACAATACAGTTAGATGGAGAACCAGAGAAATTTGGGAACATGTACCATCAACATAAGTGGATATCATAGTGCTGCACTTCAGTCTGTCAGTTATTTTACTCAATTGTGTAAAAAGCAAAGCAGTAGTCAAGGATAAATGGCTCAGAAAAAAACCATACTTTTTAGAACAAACAGTTTGTAAAGAAAAGAAGTACTATCTGTAGCCTTGGACATTTGTATGAAGGCAAGCAGTTTAACAATCGTTTACTCAGTTGTTAAAAAAAATAAAGAATTAGTTTTTGTTTACACACTACATTTTTGGTGTTAGACATCATCATTTCTATTCATGGTAACAAACTGCAGCTACACCCAAATCCATTTAGTAATTCACAGTTCCTGATTGCAGTTGAAGGCTGACACCATGCTAGTTCCTATGGTCCATATTACCATGGATGAGGCTCAACCTGAAGCTTAATCTAATATTTGGAAAGCATGTTCCAAATTCACCTGCTTGAACCATATGCACCTTCCTACCTCAGTCCAACTATCCAGCAGCTTTTTGTGCATTTGGTGGAGTACTTTGTTCCTAAAACTTAGCAGTGAACATCTTAGCCATAGGAGAGAGGTCAATATTTTGCCATCAAGGGGATGATTCTTCTATCCATGAGTGTCCTTTCTGTGTCCAACTTTCAGAAAGTGTCACCACTTTAGGAACTAAAACAAGTGACCAGTGCATGCTAAAGAAGTCAGCACCTTTTAAAGAAATCAGATTGTCAAAGTGTACAGCTGAATCATGAAAATCTGGTCTTTAAAAGTACTTAAATGAATCCTGACTTCTTAATATAAAAATGTCTTCTATTTAGAGGTGCCACACACATAAAATTCAGATGCTTTTCTTATTGAAAATTTACCACTGCAGCACTATGCTGAACTACGCAGATGCACAGAAAACCATTTTTCTGGATCTCCTCCAAATCCATGCAGAAGAAGGGAAAAGCAGTAAGCACCAGTTTGAAGAATTACTTGTACTGCACATATGTCTGCATACTTCTTACAGTAATTTATTGAATTTAATATAACAGGTGAACTGGTGCTACTTGCTGTAATAAAGGTTTAAGAGGGATTATTCCAGGAGATATCTGCTAGTTTATTCATGGATTTTAATGGGGGCTGGTCTGGGCACAATACAAGAATTACCTCAAAGTGTACCTGATGCAAGCATTACTTAAAATCTACAGAAAGGTTGCTGGTTTCACTGTGACTATGACCAGCTAACTACAAAGTGTATGGAGACCAAAAAAAAAAAACAAAAATGAAAAACAGGAACAAAAAAACACCCAGGTCCTTAATAAATAAGAACAACAAATCAGCAAGGTACCTCTTGAATTCTTTATACTGATACAAAATTCAATTCATAGAATCACAGAATGACTGTGGTTGGAAAACACCTTTAAGATCATCAAGTCCAACTGTTATCTAACTCTACCAGTGCCACTACTACACCATATCCTTAAGCATCACTTTTAGACAGATTTTAAAAACATCCAGGCATGGTGATTCAACCACTTACCTGGACAGCCTGTTCCAGCCAATTCATATTATAGTGGTATGTGTTTGTGTATTACAGTCTATTTAAAATACTATAGTCTAGAAATAGGGAAATAGTTTGGCATTTCAAAAAAAAAAAAAAAAAATCAGCATGGATTTGGGCATTTTTTTTTCCTTCAGAATTAAACTTTGACTTCTTTTTGGGTAGACAGGTTTGAAAGCACTTTTAATATTGTGGAGCAACTTTAAAATAGCAGCAACCATCAAAACAACCCTCAACATTTCCTGCACTGTCCTTGGCTAATAACTGCGTTTACCCACAGTGATACCAATGGATATGTAAGCAACTATCCTATGATATTTAAACATTGAATTAATCCTCATATCAGAACAGAAACACTCATTTTTAATAAAATACAGGTACTGATACCAAAAATAAAAGACCATGTACTATAGACCATGTACTTATACATCAGTGTTAGAACCCTGCATGCTAAACAAGAGAAATTGAAAATGATACTGTTCATTTATTAAATGAGTTTGTCTCAGTTGGCCTGAAACATGATGTGAATATATATATATATATGATTGAATTATTAAAATGAATGTTGTAATCTCCTTAGGCAAAAATGTAAAGCACGTAAACAGAAGTAAGAAGGTAATCAAACAATTGAATCTAATGCATTTCCTTAGATACTTATTTTATGAATGACATAATCTTTTTAGGTTTCTTAAACTGTCAGATGAGACAGGAGATTCATGTTGATGCTTTGAGTCCTTGTAGTGGGAATGAGACAAACTAGCCATCGTAACTGAAGACTCATTTTGGCTAATATGTGCTATAACTACCCCACTGAGTAGAAGAATGGCATAATCTGTTTCCAAGTTATGACAAATTGTAAACACTAATGGAGGAACAGGGGGTGTCTACTGCGGACTATCAGATCATATCTTTTAGCAGTACCTTTAGTACCCATCAGTAGCAATGGAGGGAGAAATATTGTGTTAAATTGAGGAAATTCAACCCAAGCTTAATAAAATGGGATTTAACATTTCTAAAAAACACAGTAGAATTTAAAGGGAGGGTTGCTTTTACCAGTAATAATTTCCTAACTCAGAGAGTTGCATCCACCATAAGGTTGAATTAGTGGACAGTGTTATATAAGGACAAGGTGATTACAGAATTAAAACTTACATAGATATAGAAGAGTGATTTGATCATAGCACATGATGAATAAACAGGTTTCAATTTTAGAGCAACAAAAGAGGACAATAAGCAGTAGTTTTAAAAGCTAGAGATTTTAAAATAAATAGGTGTAGATAATTGATATTCAAGAGTCTTAAAAGAGTGGGATGAGGTTTTTTCTTTAGCATTAATATAGATTTCCAATAAATCTTGGAAAACAAAGGAAGTTCCAAAAGAATGGAAGAATGCAAAATCTCTAAATGTATTTCTAAGTGGTAAACAGGACAGCATGGACAGGCTTGTCAATCTGGTGTCAGTCACAAACAATGAATGAAATGCATGCTAAAATGATACATAGGGAAAAGGAATGCAAAATGTGCAGAGGGTATTTGCTGGGAGATGTTGAGGGTGAGACAAAGGGTCTGTCGGAAAAAAACAGCACTTCTAGAAACCCACAGGGATCACGACAGATAATCAACCAAAAAAAATCCTTGCTCAGGCCTCAGTGCAATGCTGTGATCAGAAGGAACCTATGTCTGCAGTTCTAGACAGAATGTTAAAACCTGGGAAAGGCTAATGAAAGAGTAACAAGAAAATTAAAACAAATTTAAAAACATGTATCACAGTATCTTCAAACCGATATGTTTTGACAATAGACAGGTCTTCACTGTAGCAGACAATGTATAACAGATTCCAAAGGATGGCACCTGCAGTAACACAAATTCAGACTTAGAGCTCAGAGGAAAAATTTAAACAGTAAGACTGTTTTGGACCATAAAACTATTCTGGAATAATTGCTTGCATGCTGTCAGGCGTTCTCCAACACAATCAACTTTTAAAGCAAATGTGGATATTTCCCTATGAATATACTATAATTAAAATAATTAATTCACAAAAAAATCATAGCCTGGATGGCGTAGATGTTAAGGCTCCATGATCACAATAGCCAGGTCTGACTTTCTAATCTATGAGCAGTGTTGATGTTAGAATTGTCATCACCAGGTACTTAACACCCCATGCAGACAAATGGGACCATCTACCATCACCCACTATTCCTTATGGCTGCCCTTTCAGGCAGTTTAAAAATTCAGGAACACTGCTGTATTGAATTGCATGTGGGAAGATGTATTCAAAAACAGAAAGGAAAAAAACTAAAGGGAATGTGTTATAATTATTACTATTTAAGATTTCTATTTCAATAGCAGTTACCACTTGCAAGTTGAGGACTCTGTTGTACCACGCACTGTAAAAAGTCTATTTCAGTTCATTTACAATGGATCTTGCAGCACAATTTGAAGACAAACAAGACAAAAAGGACAGTAATTTGTAGCCAGGGAGCAGACATAGCCATAGCTGTTGAGGGTAAACATCCTATTACTCTGAAACATTGTTCCATTAATTCATGTGGTGTGCATCACTTTATTACAGCACAGAAAAATTCTGGGTTCAAAGCTTAGCTGGATTCTATCTTGTAATTATTCTTAATTTTTTTATTAAGGTGCTGAAACAAGTGTGAAAATGCAAGTATTAAAGTACTGACAGCACATTTGCAAGTATTTTGTGGTTTGTTTTGTTAAGCAATCATCTAAGATGTAAAATTCACAGTGTTTGGTAGTCTACAAAATATCTGTGTAGCAGCAGTACTCTTGTTTTTGTTTTGACTTCTCTGTAACATTGCACATGAGAGGAAAAATTTCCAATGATACAAAGGATCTAGACTCACTGGTAAAGCAAGGGATGTAACCCACAAACTAAAACTATGAGTATTAAAGAATTGTACTCTAATTGTTGTTGTGGTTGTTTTGTTTGGTTGTTTTGGTTTTTGGTTTTGGGTTTTGTTTGTTTGTTGGTTTTGGATTGGTTTGGGGGGGGGTTGTTGTGTTGGGGGTTTTTTTGTGGTTTTGTTTGTTTTTTAATTGTGCTGTTGTGGGTTTTTTTGTTTCTTCCTCTTATCAATTTTGAGTGAAGACTTTTGTGTACTGGGTACAAAAATCTCCATTTGAACTAGCCTGAGCAATCTCTGTGTTTGTGGTTTTCTTAATTGCCTTTCACCATCTTGTCCAAGGAACACTTTGCAGGGCATAGCTGCATGGGCTATGATGTAATGAGATCTTGTTAGCTAAGCAAGACCAGACCTCAAGCTTAAGCAAAATAAATTTGGATAGACTCTTTGCCCCTTGACCCAGTTGTTTTGCAGTCTTTGAACAGTAAAGAAACTTGGAATCTGGTCACAGATGCCAGTGTAAAAATTCCCTTGGCTGAAGAGAACTGTCAAATGGTGTAAAACCAGAGGAGCTGTTTCCCACTGCTTTCTGTCTTGTCCAAAAAAGCATGTTAAGCAAAAGAAAGGTTGGGAAATTCAGAGGGAAGATGAACTGTATCTTTATTGTGATGATTTCTGGCCGGCATATGGTCCCTTAGGGACCAGAGCCAGCTTCATAAATTAGAACCATACAAAGTTCACAAACTTATTTTATGTTGTAACTTCAGCTGAGGAGCAAAGCAAGACAGGGCAGGGCAGGCTGAGAAAGAAGAAGCTGTAACTAGTTCTGACAGACCCTCTCCCATTTCCTCTGAGCACATTTTTGAAGAGGAGCAAATATGTTCTTCTATAAAGCTTTTTGCAAAACTGGCACTGCTTGTCCCTCAAAAACTACAATAATATATATATTTTCATATATAGAGTATGTATATATGCAATATATAGTATACAAATACAAATATATACAATAATACATAAAATAAATAACACTGATGGAAATAAGGATGACAAAACAGAAGCAGCATGTATCTTGTATGTACTATGTCCAGTGAGAACTACAATTAACTTACCCTTTTCTACCCACTGAAGATTTCTCTCTCAGCTCATTACTTCATGCTTTTCACACTTCGAGGGATAGTGAGTCAGTGAAATCCTGAGTTTATCTACAGTTTACTTACTTTAAAGATGGGACTGAGTACATCTACACAGTATGCCTGTAAAATCTGTGATTCTACGTAGGACTTCCCTAAATAGAATCTTTGGCTAAATCTTTTTCTCTCAATCAAACCTTATAGCTTAGAAGGTGGGTTTTTTGGATGGTTTGTTTGTTTTTTAACAGAACTGTAAATTTTAGAGTTACTTTTCAATTAAAACCCATCATATTATGAAATTCTGTGGCTAAGAGGTGAGAAAGGATGTTCTAACCAATAGCTGAGATTCAAGAGGACTGGTGTTTGCTCTGTTACAGATGTTATGTAGCCTACTTTGCAAAAAGAAAGGAAAGAGTTTGAGGAGATTTAATTCAAATGTTTAGGCTTGCAAAGACAATTAAAAACTATTTAACCCAGTCTCATGTATATGCTCTTATAATATATGTATTAATACAGTATCAGTGACAGGTTAATGTAGAACAAAGGAAAGACAATTCATCTTCACACAACACATTCTTCAACTACAGCGTTCAATACCAAAATATGGTATTAAGTACCTTTATTTTGAAGGGTTTGGATAGTTTCTGATCAATAGCAACTTCCTGATTTATAACTGGTTTAAGAAGGTGATCACCTTTCTCACTTATCATTATGGGGTTGAGAAATGCATTTTACCAAGTTGTAACTGAGAATTATACCATTCTCATGGGAATGTCCTTTGAAAGAGTCTTCCTCCTTCAGCTGAACCTTAAGGCATTGGTCATTGCCCCACATGGATCACCAGCTGGGCAGACAGTACCCACACTTGAAAACAAAACAGTGACTGCAGTGTGGTCAGTGGCCAGTGCAGAGCATCATCACCAACACCAAGTAATTAAAACACTTGCAAACAGTACTGAGATTACCATGGCTAATATATTTAACATAACTGAAAATCTAAGAACTAGCATTTCAACCTGTAATTACAGAGTGGATCCTCAGTTCTGGGAAGCAATGCTTCTTGAAAGAGTTGGGGATCAGAGTTCACAGTCATCTGGGTATAATTTCACAATGTGACACAGTGCACAAAGTGTCTAATATGAGCTTAATAAATAGGCATCAGAGGAATAATGAATGAAGATGGGTGTCGAGAGTTATTACACTGTTGTTGTATTTAGCACTGATGAAATCATTACTGGAATATTTTGTCCAGTTCTGGGGTCCATGGTTCAGGAATACTGTTGAAAAAGTTCAGAGAAGAGTCACAAGCATGACTTGGAGACTGTTAATCATCCTTCAGGGTAAAAGACTCAAAGAGCTCAATCTACTTAGTTTATCAGTTGAGAATACTAAAGATTGATTTAGATTTAACCTCTAAGCTGTTACCATGGGGAATTATACAGATTTGATTATGCACTCTTTAAATCTAGCAAATACATGAAATTAGCAGTAATATAAGGAGGTAAAATAGTAGGAAAATCTGGATCATGCTAGAAATAAGGATGCATATTTTTGCCAACTTGAGTGAGTAACTTCCTAAGGTCTGTGGCAGATTCCTTCTCAACAGCAATTTTGAAATGTTGTTCTAAAAGACACTTTGTAGCTCAAACAAGAATTAATGTAGGCAGCTCTAGCAACTTGCTCTATACAATAGTACTTCTGGTTTTATGATCTGCAGAACTATGAAAAGCTCAGGCTAAAATACTGAGCTTTGGGATGTTGCAGCCATCAAAAACAGAGGTCTTGAAATATATCAGTACAAAACCTATGAGTCTAAGGAATGTCCTTACTGGTAGCATATCTTTCTTCAAACAAGGCTTTTAGTAGATATTACTGTATTTAAAAAAAAAAAAAAAAAAAAAAAAAGAACACAACACCTTCCAGAGAAACTATAAGTATACCACTGAAAGTTGCTTTACAAACATTAAATTAGTTTAAGTATATAGTAGTATATAAAGCACTAATAACTGTGTAAGTAAGCCTTGGCACTTTCATATTGCTTTCCAGAAAAAAAAAATACCCTCATAGACAACAGTTAATGAGTTGCATTACTCAGAAATTCCATGAAGTTAGTAAAGATTATTATTTTCATTATACAGGGGATAAACTGAGAGACACAGAGTGCCCAAGATCAGAGAGAAATTCTGAAACTTGTGTGGAAATGATACAGAAGCCTCTGAGAGCTGTTCTTGTGCTTTAACAAACTTTGGTTGGTTCACTGGTTGGTTGTTTTTTTACCAGGAAAGCTGTAAACATTCCAGTAGGTGACATTGCTGCTCCTGTGTCAGTATTGATCCAGTCCTGTGTCCTACGCCAAAAGACACTCTAATGCTGAAAGTGCCGTTTCTTTCCTATGACAGATAAAAAGTCTTGAGCACTTACCCTGTGACTTATTCTCATTGCACTCATATCAGGAAGAGATGATACTGGGTTTAGTGTCTTGTCAAAATTCCAACTTGGGTAATTAGTTTATTCTTACCTTCATATTTTACCTTGAATTTCTGTATTGATGATATTTTTCACGTGCCTCCCCGCAGAAAAGAATACCTGTTGTATTACAACAGAAAAGTTTGCTGTATTAAATGAAACAAACTGAAAAATTTGTTTCATTAAATGAAACAAATGTAACATATCTCCACTTTACAAAAGCTTTGTAAAAGACTCTGCAGGAAAACCGGTTAGTGGTGCTCCACCAATTTTAAATGGATATAAATGAAAATAAGTTTTAAAATGAAATTTTAATGAAAGACTCTCTTGTGCCCCAAATCTAAAATATATTTTTTATTCCTGTTTTTTTGAAAATTTAGGAATTGCCTTCATGATACCAAATGTCCATTCTTATGGTTACGTTATAGGTGGACGACATGATGCAAATTCAAACAAAAATGGTAAAAATGACATACATTAAGCAACAGTGAGCTTACTGCACTTAGAGCAATGAAAAAAATTATCAGCTTCTATCAAGAAAAAAAACAAGTCCCATCTGTTACTAGCATTGAACAAAATCAACATAAAATGAGCCAACGTTATTTTGGTCTTTGATCTCTTGGATGCTTTATGACAGAGGTCATAAATCATGTAATTATTATCTGATATCAAGACAGCTTGAATTAACCTCTTACATTCCTACGGCAATGAAAGCCCTCATCACAAGTCAAATTCTCCTTGTGTGGAATAAGTAACCTTACTGAGGGAAACAAATCTCTTTCCTCCCATTTTAGTCTAATCTGGACTTTTGAAAACTTTTTAGTGTTTCAGAGGTGAGAAATATACTGAAATTCATCAGATAACAGATGTTTCCTGCTTGTTTCTGGAAGCTGTGGTTACGATTTGTAAATCAAATTATCTCTTGGGTTGTGGCTTCTTTTAATTGTAGATTTCCTCCTTCCTTTTGCTCTTCTTCATCAGTGGTCAGCTCGAGATGCCTCTATGTTTTGTCTGCTAAGATCCACTAAAATTTGGAAGGCCTTTAATTCTGACATTTCATTCCTGCCATTGATATGTAACAGCCTACATTTGAAGAGCTTCAGGAAACACAGCAGAGAATAGTACACACTTGGATTTTCTTTTTTCCAATAGGCAGTATTGAATAAGACTGGGCTTTGTTTTTTACCTCCTTGAATAGAAAATTTCCAGGAATACCAGTGATTCTTTTTTTAAAACATTTTAAAAAATTTTAGTGTAAATTGGCCATCAGGAATAATGGGCACATCATGATTAAAACACCTCATTTTTATGTATACAGCAGACAATCATTTGCAGCAGGCACCATACATATATATTGTGAAAAACAGGCACACAATAGAAACTCTTTCACAAAAGAAATGTACTTTTCCAGAAGAGATACACCTAAAATACTGTGTAACAAAAATATAGCAGCTAGATTAATAGCATCAGAACGAGGTCACACAGAACCATGACCAATAATTCAGCATTTTGAGTACAAGAACAAGAAAAGAAGACAATACGTAAGCTTCATAATGAAAAACATAACAGAATAAACAGAGAAGATTCTTTTACTGGCAACACTTGCAGCTGAAGGGCAGCTGAAAGGGGGTTTCATGCACATCCTCACAGGAAGGGCACCAGATTAGGTAGCCCATAGAATGATTTGTGCTTGAAAAACAGTCATGTACTGCTGTTGCCCAGACAGATGGCAGGTCTCATTTTCAGAAAGCCCATGCACTGATTTCTCCACTGCTGCAATTAAAAGTTAGTAATAAACACAAATTTGAGAATCTGGTGTGCTTTTTTTTTTTTCTAGTAGCATGTCACTTTCACTCTTACCAGTGCCTTTATGAAAGATTTAACCACTGTTACTATCAAATGTGGCCAACCACTTCTTTGCTCCACTCCACGTTTTGCTCCGCTTTTCACTATGCCTTAATGCTGCAGCATTATTATTTCTCTGCTTTCAAAATTTTTTTACTTACAATAATAAAGATGACTGTTCACATTTCTAAGTACTTGGCCAGAATTATGTACAGATACTGTATTAGATACTACCATCACAAAACCAATTGGCTCCATGGGCTTGTGTCCAGCTGGATGCTACAAACCAGAGCTCAAGCTCGCATGTAATTTTTGCAGGGTGAGCTCCCACATGGACCAGAGCCTTGAGCTAACACAGCAGTGCTGGTATAACCAGATGCTGAGGTGCTGCACAGTCAGGGTCACACTGAATGAATCCTTCTCTTTTTTGCAAATACTGTATTTGCCATTGAATTGGCCTTTGCAAGGGATTTGTAAAACCTGAGGAAGGCTCCTTTTGCCCTTATGTCCTGCATACTGACAAGATAGGGACAGACACATCCAGTTCACAAAGCATCCAGGCTACAAGGCACTGAGTGGGAATAATACATGTGATAACTTGTCTAGTGTATGTTCAAATAAAAGGCTTTGGCAAGTGAACAAGCACAGTTCACCATTTTGGTAACTGAGGCAGCACAAAGTTTGGAGATCTTCCACGGTATTGAAAATTTAGTTCCATAGATTTAGATAGATAATTCTGACATTAGGATCATCATCTACTCCATGACTCTGTTCCTTCCTTGCAACAAATGAAGGGAAAGACAATATACATTGTGGCACAGGATCAGGCATCAATCTCATACAGAGAGAATTGAATGTATATATTTCATTATATAATTAACTTATATAAAGACAAGCTATGCAAGTTATGCTATATTATATAGGTTATTATAACCAGCATGTAAATGGACTCATGGAAAGAGTGAAATTCTTTATCAGGAATGAAAAAAAGGAAGAAACTTCTGAAAAATCCTACTAGCACTATTGCCTATGCAAGACTTACCTCTCTTTTGACCTAAGTTCATATTTGACATATCACTATGAATTAGAGTGAAATCCCCAGAAAACAGGATAGATATTTTTAAAATTTGCTGTAAAAGATGAAAATACGATTTAGGAGTAAAGCCATGGGAGAATGTAGCAATAGCAATTCCGTTACATGTATTAAATGTTTTGATCAGGCTAACATTTATAGGTGCAACTTTTTCCTGAGTTCCCACAAATCTACAGAGGTGTGTTTGAAACTTCTGAATTCTGCTATGCAATCTATGATAGAAAAAAGAATACATCAAAACACAAAAACAATCAAACAAAAAATAAAAAGAAGAAAAAAAATATGTAGATGGTCTGTATTTGAGTCTGTGCAATGTGCCAGATTTATATAACCTTGAAATTGGGGTTGACCCAAGCATCAAATGAAAATAACTTATCTTTTATGTTAGTTTCATTTGGTCTAGCTGTAAGTAAAAATGAGAATAAGGGCAGCATTGCTTTGTGAATAAAATATTTTAGACTGATATATCTCCTCAATAACAATTTTTTAGTGAGCTAAGTTCAGGAATTTCAGTTCAGGAATTTCAGATGACCTCAGGCTCCTCTAAAGAATATAAACCAGGGTAGCCAGTGTCTTATGATTAGAATAAATAATTACCTGAAACCCAAGTGTAAAGTCCATAAAAATCAACAAGAATCTATTGACTTGAGGGATCAGGCTCTGGAAGAACTCTGGGAAATTACTCCTCCTGCACATCACTTCATTCATCTGCTCAGTGACTACAACATACCTCCACATTCTGTGACAAGAGAAAGTCTGCCAAGTGACTCCCACAGCATTTTCCCCTTTCATCTGGGCAACTCCTTCATTAGTGATAAGCCTCTGTGCCCTGGCATCCATGTACCAGCCAAGGGGAGGAACCTGTTTGTAAACCAGATGCTTTGACATAGCTGGAACTTGGAAGGGAGGCAGAAGTACTTGGCAAACAAACTTGTAATAAGTGCACTTTGCTTGAAATGTTTATAATTTGTCCTTGAAAAATATGCTGAGAAGATGGGCACTAGACATACTGCTTGACTTTGAAGTTCAAGTTTGAAGGTAGGGATCCAGAATACCTCCCAAGGAACATTTGAAAAAAACAACCTGGTGCTCTGTAAAGTAAAGAATATGTTTGAGGAGAGGGGGTAGGGAGAGTTTTAAGACACACTGTCATGTCATTTGCAGAGAAATGATCAAGGTCCAGAGAAAGGCGGCTTCATTATAAGCAGCAAAACGTTCATATGAAGCTTTCCTAATTTGCTGGAAGATCTTTAATAAGAAGTACACAAGTATATCCAAATATTCCTTCCAAACCATGTTTATACTTTCATTTTAGCAACATACTCAAAAATCAGGCAAATACATAAGCATAGAAAAGTCTTGTTGGCTTCTTTACATTTTCTTAAAATAAGACACATGAAGAAGGAGCTACTTCGCTCAGCTGAGATATATGTGGTCTATTGATGATTCACAAACTGCTACTCCCAAGAAAAGAACAGCAACTAGATCTCCTCCTGGAGACAGTCTAATCAACGAGGAAAAAACAAGATTTCAAGTGCTAAAAATGTGAAGACTAACCTGAAGGCTTCTTCCCTGTGATAGTCTCATTGCTCTGAGGACAGAGTAGAATTACAGGTCGAAGTGTTGAACATGGACAGAGGGTAACCTGAAAAATTTTCTGTAATTAGGCTTGGAAAATGTATTGACATTTAGAATTTGGCTAAATGAGAAGGGGAAAGGTGTGGCACTTTTATGGTTTATGGTTTTATGGTATTTACAATCAAATAAATTCCTTTCAGTTTAGATCTCAAGCTGGGAGAGGATGCTACCACAGCAAAGGGAGCTGAGGCAGAGTCAAAACCCTCAGGAAATTTCCATTCAGTTCCTCTCCTGTCACCTCCATTTCTTTTACCTCTCTACTTATCTTTCCTGCTTTGCTCTCTTTGCATCCTAGAAGCCTTCTCTTTCCTGTAAGTCTGTAAAAATTAGTGTGTATCTGTGAGGCGAGGGAGGCAAGTGGTATTTGCACGGGGCTTGCATAGCAAACAGCTGTCCAGACAGAAGATACCTCCTCATCAGGGAAGGTGATTGGTTGTGCACAGGGAACATCAGTCTTTGAGAAAGCCGTGAAGCTCCAGAGCCAGG
Organism: Actenoides lindsayi; assembly: GCA_025331215.1. Classification (NCBI taxonomy): domain Eukaryota; kingdom Metazoa; phylum Chordata; class Aves; order Coraciiformes; family Alcedinidae; genus Actenoides; species Actenoides lindsayi. The sequence goes on from WTSP01020293.1 coordinate 19,149, forward strand.
AAAAAGGCAAGGACATGACAGGGGCAAGGCAATCTGGCTAAAGCTAGCTTGGTGGGCAAAGCGATAAGGGAGGCCAGGGAGCTTCTGCTAGAAGGTCAGTGGCAGGACCTGGGTTAGGGCAAAGTGGGAAGATGAACAGAGGCAGGTTAGCTGGAGAAATAGACTCTTTTACTCCGGGGATGGTCGAGTGTGGCTTCAAGTCGGGGATCTAAAATCGCATAGAAAAGTTAAAGGGCTGAAATGAAGCGGCTTGGAAACCACTGCCTAGTCAAAAGCTAGGTAAGATGGAAAGAGCTGAGGAAAAGAATACCTAGGGATTAATAGTTGCATAAAAAGCAAAATAATTTTGTCTGTGTTTAATTAAGCATGTGAATAGTTTCATTGATACCTAGTGGGAATACACATGAGCAAAGATAAACACACAAGATAGAAACCTGAAATAGGAAATGGTGCATAAAACCAGGAATAATTAATATGGAATAGGAAGGGCTGAGGAAAACAAAAGTGGAGAGAGAAAAGAGAAGGGCAAATGTCATCTTTAAAAGAAGCAAATTAGATGCAGAAAAAATGATACTTGATTATTTTCTGTTGATGATTTAAATGTATGAAAACTGATACTGCTTTTAAAGGCTCAGCTCAGAATACATTGAAGAAAGTATACTGAGCTTCCTTGGATTAGTAAGTAGGCAAGATTTGCATTTAAAGTAAGAGTCCAGATCGTGCACCCTCTCAGACAGGGTTAAACCAGTCCAGAAAAAATTGCAGGGTCAGGGCCAAGGCAGCTGCCTGCATGCCTGTTGTGTCTGTCATTGTTTGTTTTGTCTTTTTGGACTTGTAAGCTCTTCAGGCTAGGAACACTTCCCATGGGGCCCGTCCAACCTTCACTGCCCTCAGTGGGCACTGGGTAAGGCTTTGTTTGTCCAGCATTTGGCTCAAAGGAGTCAGGGTCTGATTGAGACTTGTAAGTTATCTATGTAATACCAGTAAAAATCACATGTAGTCACTGAGATACGGCTCTGCTTTGATGTGTTTTTTATAATATCTGGATGCTGTGCAGTCGCCAAGTTGCACCCACATAGAGCAAAATAGAGTTTTGTGGTCTTAGACAGCATTATGATTGGTGAATATAAAGCCAGGGCAGATGAAAAGGCAGTTTGAAAACAGTCCTTAAAAGAGCAGGTGCTTGTTTTCACACTAGTTGTGGTAGCACAAGCTCTGCTGGCACCACCCCCACCAGGAAAGAGGAGCACTCGAGTGGTCCAGCAACTTTTTTGGTGGCCGCAGATGTCTTGCTGTCTTGCTTCCACGTGCCAAGAATAACAGGTATCACAAGGGCAGAAAAAAGCTAAAAAGGTGAGAGAGAAACCCTGCAAACACTGACACCTCGTCCTTGGCATTGGTAAATACTCCATTGGTACTTGGCCCAAGGGGCAGTAAATACACCCCAGCCACGACACCCTTCAGACGGTTCTTCCCTTCAAAGACCTGCAGGTTCCTGGTGATTGCTGCTGAGTTAATGTACTTTTTAGGGCAGATAGCTGTTTGTTTGGCAAAATTATGATACTATCTTTTTCCC
>WTSP01020294.1:0-24061 GCA_025331215.1 Actenoides lindsayi
CTCAGCAGGGAGATGTTCCCCTCCCTTCAGCATCTCTGGGGCTCTGCGCTGGACTCTTCCCAGCAGTTCCCTGTCCTTCTGGAACTGAGGGGCCCAGAACTGGACACACTATTCCAGATGTGGCCTCACCAGGGCAGAGCAGAGGGGGAGGAGAACCTCTCTCCACCTACTGACCACCCCCCTTCTGATCCACCCCAGGACGTATTAGAAGAGGTGTTGGAGTTGAGTCCCTCCTTTAAGTCTTGCACTCAAACCAGCTTTGCTGTAAGATGTTTTTTCTTCACAGAGGAGCACACGTTTCTGTTTCATGTCTCTGCACCACCCCATTCCTAAACCTCTTCCAGCACTGGTGCCAGCAGCACACAGATGGTGGCCCTCTGTGGTGCCAGTGTTGAAGACACTGTGAGAGCAAGGCCTCCAAAAGCAGAAGATGCCACAGAAGAACTTTACACTTAAATCTGCATTAACTAAAGAATTAACAGTCTCTCTTTCTCTGAAGGCAAACGCTTCAGGCCCAGTGCAGCCCCTGCCAGCCCTGTACAGTATCTTCAATTAACTGTGGATCAGAACTCCAGCAGAATAAATATAATCCTTTCTCAGTTAAGCTTATATTTCATTAGAGGATTGAGTACAATGGAAGACTTAATTCTTGCTGCAGATTTTCTAGGCGTGGCAGTTGTGTGAACAAACACCTTCCCACATACATCACTAACCACTAATTTAGCATGTGTACTAAGAAAGGCTATTTAAAACAGAGTAAGACAGTAACACAAATCATTGGTCCTCTCTAAAGCCCTGAAGTGACAGATTTTTACTCAAACTTTCCCTTTTAGCAAAAAAAAACTAATTCACTCAACAGGTGGCTAAGTTTTTATCTGAAAATTTGCAAGAAAAAAATTCTTGCACCTTCATTATTATTTTTGGATTAAATTATTATTTAAAATCTGACAATTATCATACACAAACATTATTTCATGAGGCTTGTTGGTACTAAGGCTTTAAAAAATAAAGTAAATCCTTCCATTTTGAGAAATTATGATTTGGTGGGAGGAAGTATTGCAACTTAAATATAAATCCATCCTTTGGAACTCGGTGCACCACCAATCTCCAGCCATGCTTAAGAGGCTTCAGAAACTTCAGTGCATACCTTGTTGCCATCATTGTTACCTCATGGTACTGAGAGTTCAATGAGATGGTCATCTGGTCTCATCTGAGCTTTTTCTTTCAGATCTATAGATAATGTTCTCCTGCTAGCAGAGGTGAATATAGGGCACTAAACAATGTAATTATCCATTTAAGAATAAAAAAAAACCCCAATAGATTTATTTTATACTTGTCTCATTGTCTTGATAGAGGATGCTCTCCTTGTCCTCTGGGGTTATCTTGAAAATGGAAGGTTACCCTCAGCAAGAGGGAAATGTTATAAATAAACTGTTATAAATAAAATATCTTCAGTATGTAGAACAATACTATCATGTTCCTGTACACTCAGTATACCTCTAGGCAGACCCATATTACACCAGCACGAGCTTGAATCTGAAAAAAAAATGTTGAACACGTGTAGTAACAGCTCCTTAACACCTCTGCACAACAATGAGGCTACCTCCTTACTGTCCAAATGTCACAACTGGCAGAGTGGCCTTCAAACAGCAAGAGGCTGAGTAGACAGAGCAAGCAAGCAGAGAGTCATCAACACTGATCTGAACCAAAACCAAGAGGCCCTGAGCTCCAGCTCCTCCAGGGTGACCACCTACCTGTGTAAATAAACCTGCCCGGCGCTCCTTTGCAGAACTGTTTGGATTTGTATGATAATGTCACTTCGACCACGCCGGGAATGTGACGTGGAGGAGTCTGAACTCGAATGGCGTGAGGCGTGATAAGCTAGGAAACAACAAAAGGAGAGGCACGATTATGACACGTCTGTGTTATTCCCCCTGCTTTCACTTTTCACCCTCCGAACATGTGCTCTGAGCAAACCCATTGCTTGTTCCTACACAGGAGACACTGCAGATCAGGCAATCATGTGTCTGGTCTAGTTTCTTGCCTCCAGGAGAGGAAGACACATTTTAGGATAAATTGTGATCAGAAGAATCCTACTTCTTATGCCCATTGGCTCACTGATGGCTTATTGCTGAACCCAGAGGGAATTTGTTCTCCTTCCCAAACTTTAAGCCTTCATTTCTCTACCTTTACCTGTTTCCAGATGCCTAGAAATGTTTGAGTCCATTCTGGATATTACTGGGCAGTTGGCCTCAATAATATCACATAGCAAGTTGTTCCACAGAGAAAACACGTTGCAGGAATTTCCTTCACAGGGGTTTGTGTTGCCCGCCTTCCACGCCACTATTTCGGTACCATTATTGGAAGAGGAATTAACACCATTCCCCCCTCACTCTCCTCAGACACGGGCTGTTCCTTCAATGTGGCGACAGGGAGGCCCCTCTACCTACCTCACTCCACACGAGCATGGTTCCAAATACAACTTGCAGCCCATCAAAGAAGTTGTCTCCAATGATGATCACCATCGCTCCCCCTGTAGTCCAGCCTTCACTCGGGCTGATGGCTTTGATGCACGGGGTGGCTGAGTGAAACAAAAACCACATCAGAGCGTCAGGTGATGTAGTTTGGGGTTTTTTTTCCCCACACAGCTCAGAGACTGTTTGCGACACCGGGCGCAAGCCCTTGCAGCAGATGGGTACAAGGGCACGTGAAGCAGTCTCGGTGCAAACTGCAGCTTGGAGCAGCTTCGCCTGCCCGCTCCGGGGAGTTCCGGCACCGCTGCGGCCTCTCGGCTGCCACAAACTCCCCAGGCAGAGGAAAAGTCCCCTCCAGCCACTCACCCATGAAGGCTGCTCTTTGCCATGCCACAAAAACCAGTAAATAAATACGTACACACATAAATAAATAAATAAAAAGCATGCTTTCTGCCTCGCTAGTGTTAATTACTCGCCTATTCATTACTGGCACTTAAGATCCTGTCGTTAAAGCCTGATGGGCCAACTGTAGTGGGTGTAAAAATGAAACGCTTAAATGATTGTGCAGAGGCTGGTTTTTTAAAACAAAAACCCCACTCATTAGCATATGATCACAGAAAAGCTAAACCCTGTGGAAGAGAGGTAGATTAAGATTTATTAAATTTATCAATGGGTAAAAAAAGATATGAGAATATCAAATGTTTCCTCCAATTCCTATCCGGAGACAATTTCTAACAATTTTCTTGATTTTATAGAGTAGGTTTTTTTTTTTTCCCTTCTCTCTTCCATATGTTCAAGGCCTCTGGACTATACATCCCATCAGGAACCCAATATGGTTTCCAGGCCATAACCAAAGTCAATCCATCACTCCATTCCCAATGTTGACAGGGTCAGAGGTGGAGGGGAACTTTGGCAGTGCTCCAAAAACATGAGACTCCTTTGAACAGCCAGTCAATCACATCCAATCAGTCAAGGAAAAACTGGATGGCTTCCTAGGCTAGGAATCCTGGGATTTTCCTTCTACCATTTCACTGCCCGCTGGGGGAGAATTAACACCACTCTGAATTCTTTACTGATTCAATCATTTTCTTCCAGTTCATTAATTCTTCTTTTAGGTTGATACAGGGCACAGTTAAGAAGTGGGGCAGCAAAACATTATAATGAAATAATATCCTTGCTTGTCTTTTCTCCTAACATCACCAGCTCTTCTCACTTTCACTAGCTGCAGGGGAGGGAAAAGCAGCCACAGATAGCATTTTCTGCTCCTCTGGAGCACTGTCTGCGCGAGGGGTGGAACGCCTGGCTAATGAATGGCCGGGAAGAGGCAGAGGAGGGGCCAACCATTTTGAAGCTTAACAGATACGAGTATTTGTAATTGCTTTAATATAGTCCAAAAGCCATCCCGGAGCTGGCCATGAGTCTTGCTTAGCCAAACAAACTCAAATCAATTAGTGTCAGCTCCCCCCTGCGCGTCGCTGGGCTTTGCGCGGGGTTTGTTTAAGGGAACCAGTGACACTTTTTCATACACATCTTGTGCTGGAACAGTTCTGTTTAACTAAGATGTCATGTTGCCTAATTTGCCTGAAATCAAATCTATCCCAGCTGAGCGAGAAGCCTGAAATTTAGATAGTACTTAGTGTGTTTCTGTGGTTTTCATCTTTGCAGTACATACTAATTAATAACTTGGGGGGGGAAGGGGGGGATGTGAAGAGGATCATATTTTGCATGCAGTAGACACTGTTTTCCTGCCTCTTCCTCCTCTAAACCCCCTGAGGTTCTGATGTTCCCCCCTTAGCTCTCCTTCCCTCCTGAAAACAAACAGAAATTGAAGAATGGGTAATGTGCTTTTGCATTTATTTGCATATTGTTCTTCGTACAAATACCCCACCTTCTGAGGGGTCAAGTCTCCTCGCTCTCCGTCCATGCTTGGAGTTGTTGTGAACAAACATGTTGTCAGACACAGCCAGTACGTGCCCGTCCACATTCACCGTTGTCGATAGCACAACCTGGGTATTTAGAAAGGGAGGTAAAAAGAGACAGGTAAACAACTGACTTCTTGAACTTGTTAAGTATTAATTATTCAGTTCAGTTAAAAATCCTGTTCTGTTTCTAAAATGGCATCATGTCCTGCAGGGTTTACTCCCTAATAAGAAGGGGAGAAAACATTTTCAGCCTTCCTTCTACGCATTAATTCCACTTAACACGGCATCCTCGGGGCCATATAAAGTCCTTACTGTATAATGAACCAGCTACTGCAGATGGCCTTAAATTTCCCTTCCTATGCTGCACTGTAGCACAGCTGATGGCAAAGGGGTCTGTACAGACCAACCAGGAGGGCAGGCTGCAGAGCACGGCAGCAATTTGCCCTCTGATACCCAGACACAGATCCAGGGCCATCTGCTGCTGCGCACACGTGCAAATGGATCCGCATCTGCTTCGGAAATACAGGTCTCCATTGACTGAGCAAAATGGAAACTCCTGCCACGTGAAAACAGGGCCTGATATCATGTCTGGCTTTTGACATATGCGTGTTTAGTGCCTCTCAAAAATCATCTGAGCCTGAGGACCCCCAAAGCAAGCAGCAGTTTTTAAACCTTAGCTCCCAACACTTATGTTGCTGGTCTCCCATAGCATATGAATTCTTAGAGGAAGTAACTGTATATGGTAATTAATCCCCCATAGTTTTTCCTTTACAATACAGTGTCCAAAGCTGTAAATCCTATAAATCCAGAAATATATATGCCTTTAAACCACAAACTTTTAAGGAAAAAAAAAGACCAAACCACATTTTAATGACCGAAAGAAGATGCACCTTATTGAAACTTCCAGGTTGGTGTAAATCAGCTTAATCCCGTTACAGCGACAGTTAATTCACAGCTATTGAGAATCTGACCCTGTCTGTGTTCATTAATTGTCACAGATCCAGCTGCCAGAATTTAGGCAAGAGAATGTCAAGCTCTAATTGTTGATAAAACTCTATTCAGTGTACAGCAAGAGGAACCTTGCCCTCCCGCAAGATTCTGCTAGCTTCAAGAACACTTTCTTTCTTGAGACAAGTTTAATTCATTCCAAAAGGCTCTTGTCATACTGTACTCTTATACTTCTCAAGCATTCTTGTCACAAAATGTGTTGCTTTCGTGTGCCAACTTATTTCATCATTGCACATTTGGGTGGAGTGGGACTCCTGTCCAAAGTGAACATTTCCCGCATGACATCGCTGAACCCACTCAGATGCACTTCATTATTTTCTGTTAAACAATGGAAATAAATTTTAATCTCTCACTGGCTAGCACAGAGCACACTGTGGCAACAGGGGAATAGACCTGAATTATTCCAGTGTCTGAAATATTTACGACAAGTGTTTAAATTGTAACCAAATGTAAATAAAAAGTATATCATATATATACAGTTACACTGTACAATGTATACATATCCGAACCCCCATTCACAAGGTACCGATGTGATAAACACACACCCACATGCTCTCAGTATGAGATCTTTATAATCTATGAGGACTTCAAGCGTGCACACATCCCCCGTTTGAATAACCACTTGGGTGGAAACGTTGCGCGCAACACAAGAGCCACGTTCCAGTAAGAGCTGGAGAGATCCCAGTAGCATGAGCAATAGCAAGCAGCAGTCCTCTGTTTAGAGGAGGAGTGCTGAGCATCCTCTACTCCCTGAGCCAGCAGGAGTGGAAGGGGCACTTTCAGACCTCTCTCCATGAGCGGTTCCATTTTTATTCCCCTCTCCCATTCATCACAGGAGGGTCAAAGCCACTTGGCATTTCACAGGCTGGGACCTAGGGTAAATAAATACAGAGTTCTCAGGGAGAGGACTAAATGCAAAGTTCAGGTCTGGACCAGAACATCCTGAAAGTTTTGGACCTTATTTGCAGTAATCTCTAAGGTACTGCAGAATTTCAGCAGTATTTGCTACACCACTGCTAACCACTCCGCGATGTGGAGTGAGAACCTAGGAGATCATGGACACAAAAATTACCGAACTACTTCACTTTGCTTCGGTCATTCCTTCTTGCCCGCTCACTGCAGAGGGGCTGGACTAGGTGACCTTTAAAGGTCCCTTCCAACCCAAACCATTCTATGATTCTGTGACTCGACAAAGATGACAATCCAATTGTTTTATACTGAAGATTAAAAACCAATGTTTTATGGATAAAAGGAAGAGGAATGTGCATTCCACTATGGTCTCTAACTCCCAGGCCCTTCCCTTTCACAAGCCAACGGCTTTCCCCCAGTGAGTATTTCCTGGGTCATGAAGGGTGACCCTTTCCATCTGGAATCAATCAGTCAACTCCTGACAACTTCCTGAAACACCTCACTCCATTTCCTGTTCTCTCCCCCTTCTCTCTTTCCCCCTGGTTTGCTTCACTCTTCAAAACTGCAGGCCACAGCAGCTTAATGTTAGAGGGTCAGACACAGTTAGACTCCAAAACACTACACAAGAACACCTTTGACCTTCAAAAATCTTTACATCTTAGCTAAACAAATCAAGGTCAACGTTTCTTACCATTACCTTGTTAACCATTTCTATGCATTTTTGCCAATACCCTTCTGAACACGTATTTATCAATAACACTTGTTCTCCTAACACCGTAAAACGGCCCAAGCCTTTTGGTTTGGTTTTTTTTAAAAACCTGTATTCAGTGTTGATGAAAGGTGATGGGCAAACTTCCCTGGAGATTTAAATTCTCAGGTTTGTCAACAGCACTGGCAAATTACTGACAAATGGTTTTGATGCGCTTTGTCTTTTCCTGATCTGATGGCACTTCTTCTTGTGTATGATAATTTGGCTTCTAGGCCTATTCAGTTGATGGTCTTTTACCTAAAACCGGTAGTAAATGCAAAATGTAATTCTAAGGGAATGATCTGAGAAGACCAAAAGATGTCAGATAGGCCATGAATTCCAGTAATTGCAGCTGAGGGCCAAAGCTGACACAGACAGCATAAAGACTGAAGATTCTGTGCCACCCAACAGCTGGATCAACCCATCATCTCTGTTGGGGTTCCAGGGGACAGCCAACCAAGCAAGCAGACAGGGCAACGTGCCATTCCTTCATCCACCCAAAGGTGTAGGTTCCATCTCTAGGAACAGCGAGGCAGTTACAGGATTCTACGTGGTGTTTTCAGCAGCTCTTAAGATTCTCTCTGCAAACCTGCAAGTGTCTTCTTCCTAGCAATGAAGCCACGGCCACAGAGCAACGATTCCCCAGCAGTGCTGAGGAAATGCATGTGCTCTATCTCCACATTGGTTTTGTCTCCCAGGTGGATTCCTGCAATGCAACCCCTGCTCAGAAACCGCAATGAGGGTTCACCTACCATGACACTCAAACTGTCTTCAGCACATTAAGCTCAGGCTGTCTGAGCTGCACTGCCCCTCTTTCCCTCTCCTGCACAGTTAAAGTGGGGTATTTCTTTACAAGCCTTTACCTGCTTACCACAAGTTTTCCTCTCTCCTCTATACTTACTATCAGTATTTGCATATTCTAAGTACTCTCCTCTTCAAATCACATGTATGCAGCAAGTACACTTGATCATATATAGAAAAGCCCTATCACTCATAGACACCTATTTAGACATATGGTGCAAACATTCCAGGCATACAGGCATTTTACTTACATGTAACATATCTCATCACTGTGTAAATGATCTCTCTCAAAAAATTCCTGTTACCATTCCAAGTGTGGAAAAAATTCTTTATGACACTGTACATCTGGAAACAATATTACATTCCTGATGCACTTTCCCTTATAACTCTTTAGTCACAGCACCGTGTTATTTTAGCTTTTCAGAAGAATAACTACTATGAGGATTTTAAAAATTATCATCATTATTATTATTTTCCAACTGGGTGGAAGAAAAGATGTCAGGCCTCATCCTGCTGTCTTCACTTGGACAGGGCTCCCATTGATGTCAATAGGCGTTTTGGTTGAGCGAGTAATACAGGAGGAGATGCGAGAATAGAAAGTGTTTGCTTCATCCTTGGATGAGGAGTAAGATAAACAATGTGAAAAATGCCAGCAGCTTCTCTCTGCTCAAAACTTCCATTGAATTTGTTGGGAAATCCTCCCCGAGCCCCCGAGCCTGCTGCAGACTCCATGCTCACAGAAAAAAAATCTCTGCACATGGCCTTCATTTCAGGAATGGGGCCTCCTTAGATTATAGGGGCACAGGGCTAGGAGATAACTCCTGGGTCACTGACATCTAGTCTCCTGCTATTACAGACCACCAAACCATGGAGCTGCTGCTATAAAATTGTCTTAAACCATTTCAAGCTTTTGCCTTTGCTACTCCTCTTGTTTGAAAGTCTACATGTCCAGATGGTTAGGGAATTTAGGGTTAACAGACTCTGAATTTCTTCCTAGTCAGTTTATACTTGACACTGGCCATGAAATTATCATCTCCCATTCTGATCTACCTTAGGACATTTTTAGACAGCAGTTAGGTCCCTTCTCAGCGCATGTCACTGAAGTATTTGAGACAAGGTCTTGCCCACTCCCCAGTCACCTTAATGTCCCTTTGCTGCACCTGCTCCAATTTCATTTTCCTTCTCTTCTGAATACAGCTAAACCAGTATATTGTATTCCAAACAAGAAATTGGTGGGCTATCGTGGCACAAACCCATCCTTCTTTCTACTGGCAATGCTTACCGGAGACACAGCATCTCTCCTGTGGTTTGTTTTTAATGGACAACACACAACTCTGGCTACTCCTGCTCACAATGGCTATTGGGTCTTCAGCTCTGAGCACATATAGACCCTCGAGTCTTTTGCAGCTTCAGTCAGCCCTTCCCTTCTTCATACAGAATCTAAACTGACAGCACCTTTTGTCGGGTCAGGACTATCTGGCGAAGAAGTCTGCCACCCAGTAACAGCTCCAGACCCTGCTGATAGTAGTTTCATCTGTTTTGCCAACTCTACCTGGGAAGTTAGTCTTCCATAATGACAGTCTTCCGTGTTGTATTCACCTCTAACAGCAGTTCAGCAATTTCTGTCTGTACCCAGATCTGACCACGGGGGTCTCTGGCACAATCTTTCTCCATCAGTCTGAAGAGGATTTTGATTTAGGCTGGTTGTGTTTAATTCTTGCTATCCTTTTTTTGTTTCTTGCAGCCTACGTTCCTAACTCACAATATTACCCCACCACTCTTACCCATTGTTCTTTTCCCTGAATGGCACAGATCTCTCAGTGCTCTGTTTTAGAAGCTGGCTGGGTGAATTGTCAAACACAGCCAGCTTTGCTCACGTGCCCGATGATGAACTGATCCAACCACTCTGAGGTCAGGAAGGAAATCTCCCGAGGGATACACCTTGTTATTTTTCCTTTCTCTTTCTCCCTATAGCACCTAGAGGGGGATACCTGCCAGGAAACGTTGCATATCTTGATTTCTGCTGAAAACAGAGGGCAAGTGCTGACCTTTCTCTTTTTGTTTCTAAAAAAAACGAGTTGGTTCAAAGATGACCGCTGTTAGTATTGATGTTCTGTTGCCTTGTCCCATTCTCCCACTGTAGGGTCTGTTTAATCAGTGTGTTCCTGGATGAAGCAGAATTCCCAGTCAACTGGAGTCTAATGTGTCAGCACCAGGTCTCAGCTGAAGTGTTTTAGCTGAAGTGCCTCATCTTAATTCCACAGAATTATTGTCCCCCATTACACACCGGTCGTTACCATTAAGTATCCTTGGGCTTCAATCAAGTTCTCTAGGAGAAGTCCTCATTAAATGGAGGGCATCATATTTATTTTTTTTTCCTCTGTTCCTGGGAGAATCACTCACTGAGAATAACAGCGATGACAGTAACGACAGGGCCTCTGCAAACTCAGATTTGCAGAATAGCTGAACTCAAATAGTCAGCACTATGGCTGGAATAGGTGATTTTGTCACATTTTTTCTTTCAGTTTTCCACTGAAGATCTTTATTCAGAAATATTTTAATTGCTAAATAATCAATATTTGCTTCAATTAAATTAACAAGATGTGTTACTCGATTTGCATGTGTGTTTGGGCAGCCAACAAGTTACTGCGAAAGTATCCATCTAGTCCCAGAAAGATTCCCTTTCCCTGCTTCAGCCACTGACAGATGCTGAAATGAGTGATTTACAATAAAATTATGTTAGTACTGGAGAAAAAAAAACCCCAACACTAAAATAATGAGCACACATCCTTTAGCTTCTGAGGTATAACATTTTTTTCAACACCAGAAACCCTTGTATTTGATTTTAAAAACCCCAAAAGGTAAGAGATTGTCACTGTCTTTTTGAAGCTCTACTTAATATAAAAGCAAATTTCAAATAGTTAATGTGATGGCAAAGCAGCTGCTGTTGCTTTGCAAACTAAGGAATCATACTAAAACCCCACCTCTCCAGGCATCTGGACCTGTATTAAATTTACAATGCAATGTTCATGTCACTTTTAAATCCCCTTTTTCTCTACCTCACCCCCCCCCCTTTTTTTTTTAAAACGAGTGTGATATAAGTAAAACCTAACAATTAACTGAGTTGAATGTATCGTAACTATACTATAAAATACCTACATCTTATAACATATCTAGAAGTGAGGCTGGGGCCAGGCTCAGAGGCTGGATCCCTACACCCTGGAACTTTGGTTCTCAGCCAACCCAAGCCCAAACTCTGCAGCTTCACACCCATCTCTAATCAGAAGCATTAACTTGACACTTTTCCAGACATGAGTAACCATTCTTCCACGCTGGAAGAACTCAATCAGATGCACTGTACAGCTCTATTTCCATGTCTCTTATTTGTATTTGTGTCTCAACAACAATGTCTGAGATTTGGGCTTTCATTCAATCTCTTTTAAAGAGCAAGAAATGGTGTTTGACAAGACCCTTTCAGCTCCAGGTTTCAGTAGCAATTTAAGTGAGGACATTGATATAAGGATTTTCTGTTCTGCTTTTTTTATATAACCATTTAAAAAACCCAACAACCTTAATGTCTCCTGGAGACCTGACAAGCACTGCTCCATTGAAATGAATATATTTGGTTCTGCAGAAAAACGTAAGTACCAATTAAAAGATACTCAAGTGAGCATCGCTGCAGAAAGTCTGTTTGCATAAGGAAAGTTAAATGTGTGGAAATGTTGGAAAGAGAGGGGCCTTAATAACAGCTGTACAAATAACTTATTAGGAGAAAAACAATAAAGATTGTAGATGTGGCCCAAGAATAAAACGTAATGAATTAAATCATAAAATGAATAAAGTACCCTACTGCACTGTGCTCTGTGACCATGCTTGGACTCTGCTGCCATGGTCCTGTACAGGTGGGACAAACAACTGTCCTTTCAAACCTCATAAGCAATTCTGCACATTAATTACCTTGCCTGACTTAAGTCTTAATTTTAAGTGTAGCTGAGAGACCACCCTCAACAAGCAGCAGGCAAAAAAGCATCTGCTCAAATTTAAAAACGAAAACCAAACAAAACCATAAAGCAAACAAACAAACAAACAAAGCAACAAAAGATTAAAAAAGAAAAAAAAAAGAAAAGAAAGGAGGATGCAGAAGACAGTGGAGCTTTCAAGAGCTCTCTTAACTCTGCTTACAGTCAGGGAAGTCAGGCTCCTATCCTTGGAAACAATCAGGCAGACAGAAAACAAGCTGTCTTTGCTTATTGTCTTTACAGTTCATCACAGCTAATTTCCTTTGGACCACAGAGCTTTTTTTACTCCCAAAGTGTAAAATTTTAGCAACTGAACTACTTTTTGTATCTTTTTTTATACATACTGACCTCTGTAGCCCAGAACAACGCTCATCAACCGACACATCCAGTTCTGAACCAGCCTGAATGAAGATCCTGCTTTCTCTCAAAACCTCAAGTATTTTGCAATTTGTCTCTAAGGGTTCATTTTTGTAGCTCTGAAAAAAAGGCTTGTCAACATTTTTGGGTTTGACAAAAAGTAAGCTAAACCTCGTGGTTTTCTCTGATCTTGATTAATCTGGAGGTTTGAACTTGAATCTTGCAATGCAACGGAAAGGGTATGAACTCCCATGCACTGAGAGTGCAGAAGGAGTTTAAGCAAGCCCTGCAAAACAGGACCAGGGAGTTTCACTTGGCTCTGTTTTTCTGGCTTGGCGTGTTGCAAGGCAAAAAACCCAGATGAAGAGTCTCTATCCCAGCTCTTTTTCTTTTCCAATAAACTGCTGATTTTGGTACAAAGATCAAAAGCAAGGCCATATTTTCTCACATCCAGGAGGTGGATGGGCTGAAGGCATGAAGCATTCCATCAGTAACCATGGGGATGCTGAAAGACCCATTCCAATTTCCTTGTTCAATGTTTCACTGGAAATTTGAAGCTGTTTAGGCTCTGTAACATCACCATCTTGGGTGGGGAGATACAGACGTGAAGCAGAGTAAGGCTGAGACTGGAGAGAGATTTCGGCCAAAAAATTTAGATCCAAAATCCTCCTGCAGTTCAGCACCTGATCGAAATCTAGGATTTTGGTTTCACTCGCCACGGTGGGAGGGCAGCGAGCAGGAGATTGAAATCAGACCTGAATTTCCTCAGGGTTCAGGTGTGTTCAGATCCAGAATTTCTATTTTGGCTGTTACAACCAGTATTATTTGTACTATGGTGGTGCTGAGAATCCCTAGGTGCTAATCAGGATACCTCTGGGCGAGGCTTTTCGCAAACTCCTAATAAAAAATAAAGAGACTCTGTGTTTACATTTCATGACATTCCACAATCAGCTATTCTAGCTGGCTCTAAGAAGAGCTAATGAGATCTGTTTACATCCCATAAACTAAGTTTTCCTCTACTCCCAGATTTTTTCACATTCTTGGCAGATGATACCCCATTGGTGCTATTTTCTTTATGGAAATTGCCACTAGAAGAAAAAATTGAGCACCAGTTTCCTAACAATGAGCACCTCTTTTTTCTCATGCCTCATCACATCTAAAAAGATAGAATGAAGAAGTCAATGCTGCCTCTTTAAAACACTAGTGAGAAAAATTAAGTTGGTCAGGAGTTTTCCTTTAAATGTATTTCCAACAAAATAATAACTCTCTTACATTTTTTTATCTACATTTCTTTAACATTTTTGGACCTTTCAGAAGCTTTCATTTTGCAAAAAAGTTGAGCTCATTCTTTTGTTTGGTTGGTTTGGGATAAAATTAAACTTCCTGTGAAGTTTTCATTTCTAGTAAAAGTTAAAAAGAAATAAATAAAATAATTAAAAGCACTTGTCTGTGGAAACATGTTTTGGTGGAAAGTTTTAAACAACTCTGTAAACTCCTGTGGTGTTTTAACTTCATTTATAGAGGAAAGTGATGCAACTGCCCAGGCAATGAAACGTGAATTGCCAAACCTAAGGATGTCACTTTCCCACTACAAGTCTTGTGGGTCTACAAGAAAAACACAGATCCCTCAATAAACTACAGTCCTCTTTGTGTCAGGGATGGGACGCAGTGAAGGTACAGTAATGATGACAACAAGGAGTAACAGCATTTACAAGGACGGATCTGATTGTCGTGGGTGGATTTCACAGGCTCTGGCTGGCAAAGCACGCAGGCGCTTTCTCAAACGCTCTCCTGAATCAACACCACAAAGCTTTACCAAGGAGAGCAACCCTTGGAGAGGTGGAAATAAATACTAAGAGAAAGGAAAAATGGGACATCAAAGGTCACCCAGGAAATTAGTCCAACCATCTGAGTTGCAACCCCGTGTTCCTCTCACCAGACCATCCTGCCTCACTCCCAACTGCACCAGAGCTTCTCTAGCACCGCTTTTCTCCAGCGTTCTCCGCCGTGCCACCACGCAGAGACCTGGCAGTGCATCCAGGGCGTGAAAGGCTGGAGCATTCCATTTACATCTCTGTGAGGGTTACCGTACAGGTAAAATACTCATTTATTAAACATAGTTGCTTAAAAGGTTAGGGTATGGAAGTGGGGGAGACTGCATCTGCCTTCCTCTTCACCAGTGACACACTTCACCTCCTTCTGTGTTTTTATTAGCTGGTATTCACAATACATCAGCGACAGCTATGATGAAACCAGTGGCAGCTTTCACTGCAAAGCAGCTGGGTCATTGTCCCATGGGTCTTGTTGCTTTGCTGCAGGAGATCTTAAAGTGACCATCACTATTTTGGCTTCTGTTTTTAAAGCTGAACGGGAGGGCATGAGAGTGTTAAAAAGCAAAAGAGATGGAAAGAGATAAGGAGTGGAGGGGAAACGAGGAGGCTGCTTGTGTGCCACGTACAGAGCTACTCTGAGAAATTCTGAGGCATCTGAGTATCACAAACACGATCCCTGCTGTGGGCAGCTGTACGTGCGAGAGCTTTGCCCGAGGGTGTCAAATCAAATATCCACTGCTGGTTGGTACTGTACCTCACTTCCCCAGGGGATTCAGAGTGAGGAAAAAAAAAAAAGGTAAAAAGGGGGGGAAAAAGGTCTAAACACAACAAATGGAGAAAAACTTCAACAATATCTGATATGGTTTATCATATACTGTCATCATATTTATTATGAACAATGTAGGAGAGTGGAGAGGGAGAAGGAAAAGAAGAAAAAAAGCAGACAGGTTCACGCTGAGCCTTGTAAGACTTACCTGGAACCGCCTCATATCTCTTGGGTTTCCTGCTGTTTTCAAGCAATTCTGATTGCACTTGAGAAAAAATTTTAGGAAGAACCTGGAAAGATAAAGAACCACGTCACTTCCACAAACTGTAACAAAACAAGACTTGTTATGTTCTGCTTTACAGTACACAGCATGGTGATTTACATCACGGTGCAGCAGCAGACGAGTGCTGTGAGAACGGTCCAAAACAGAAAGAAAACAAACAGGAAAACAAAGAGAAGTCACCAAAAATCAGGTTAAAGTGCCAGCAGCGTGACTGTAACGCACTCGGAGCTGGGCTGCTGGCTGGTGTAAGTCAACATAGCTACTCCAATTTACACCCCTTTCCTCACCACGCGTTTGACCACACAGTTTCAGTCTCTCTCTTTATCTCCCCTTTGCATACAAAGTCTCCCTTTCGCTGTCTGAAGGGATCTCCCGTGAAACAATGCAGGAGGATAATGTCGCTGTAAAAACTACAAAAACCGAGGGGGCAACTCGGAAGCAGATGAGCCTTCCAACTACTCAGAAGGTATGAAAAAACCCACAAACAAATCCAGCTCCCAGAAGAAGCCGATGAGATTTCATCACGACGGCGGGTTTAGTTATTGAGATTTCAGTAACCAAAGCAGAGCAGCAGAACTGCCACGAGCCCAGATGAAAACCTTACGGAGATTTGGAGGGAGGATAACAAAACCACCACCTGAAGTAATACATGACAGCTCACGCTGTCCAAGCAGATAAACCTATTAACATTGTACAAAGCTCTCATGCCAATTATTTTTGCCCTGTCACGTATGTCTATCTTCATGGGTTATTGTTCCGTGGAGTTTTGCTTGTCGTGTACACAAGTTGAATCTGCAGCCTGCCTGATGGGTTTGCCCAACACCATGCACTAGAGCACGGAGATTTTACCGGGCAGAAATATTAGGCAGGTGTTTTTTGATAAGCTTTTCCACAAATTTTAGCGTCGAAAGCAGGGAGGAGAGGGTTCATCCCTTTGTTATCGGGTGAAATTTGTGAAGAAACTACATGAAAAATCGGAGCTGTTGGATTAAAAACAAAACAAGCATGTCTTCAAAATTCAGACATAACAGGCAAGAGATTTTTTTGGCATCCTCTACTGCTGGTGACCGTATTCTCTGTGTTTCTTTTCATTTCCATTTGCCGGACAAAACGTGTTTAGCTGGAATAATTACTATTAAAAAAACCAAAACAAACCAAAACAAAGACTTCAAGATAGATTTAGAAAGAAAAAGACTTCGATCTAAGAAAAAAACCAAATAGTTGAAGAATTGATTTGGAATACAAAGAACAATTTATTTATTTCTCTTGCTGAGCTCTTTCCTTAAAAAAAAAAAAAAAATAAAAAAATCCGCTTTTGCAGTAAGTTAAAGTCCCAGGTGAGCCAGGCCTATTTCCCTTTCTGTTACTATGACAACGATTTTTTACCGCAGTCCCTAAGTCCCTTCAGAACTCACACATTCATGCCTTGAATTAGAACTTTAAAGGAGAAAGATGGATATTTCCTAGGGTTTACCAACAACAACAACCAAAAGAGTCCTAACGCCAGACAATAAAGCAGAAACCCCCTCTCCCCTGTTAGTGCCGCTTTCTCTGCAGCGCGTACATCCCGGTGTTTCTTTTCCCACTGCCCCAAACATACAAAGAAATATCGAAGGATCTGATCCATTTATATCTTGCTTGAACAAACAAAACCCTTCGGAAACCCCACGACAACTGAACCCGCAAAGAAGACCCACATAAGGTGTAGAAAACGACTGTCACAAAGCACAGCCTTCCAGCGAGCGTTTCAACTTAAAACGTTCCTTTTCTCCTGAAATCTCTCACAAACAGTAAAAAAAAAAAAGAAAAAAAAAAAAAAACTGAAAATATTTATTTTCTCTGCCCGTGCATTTTGCAGATTTATTTTTTTCTCTCCATCGCTCCTTCTTCATTTCTGATTCCAGTGGCTCGCGGGCTCGGGGCGGGGGCAGAGCCTCCCTCCGCGGTGCCAGAGCCTCCCTCCGCGGTGCCTCCTGACGCTGGCACTCGGGTTCCGCAGCAGCGATGTCTCGGGGCTCGGCTGGCGGGGGGCAACTTCTGGGAGCAGAGCCCCGCTCCCCCCGCCTCGTATTCTCAACTCAAACTCCGACAGAACTTCACGGCTCAGGAGCAGGACTGAGAGAATACATTCGATCAAATAAGTCTGATTGACCCCTCATGCTAAAACCCGCGACCTCTTTTTATTTGAATGTTTTCGGTAAGCAAGATTTTATCTGTAAAAATGTTTCCAGAAGGAAAAATACTCTGCGTGCCGGCTCACTCAAAGATTCACAGGAGAATTTGAGCCAGAAATGTTACTCACAAACACTCCTTTTTATCCTGCCCTCTTCTTACACGTATAAAAAAAAAATATTTGCAGACTCATAAACAACTTCTGTTGGTGAGATCTACCTATGGGAGGACAGAGTGCAGAACGGAACCAAACTGTATAATGAATCCAAGACAAGAAACTTGTACATGAAAATCAATGCACCGCTGGCTGAGTGATTATTCTGGAGGGGAACTGCAAACAAAACTCCACGTGAAGTTGTTACTTTCAAGGAAAAATAAAAGATCATTAACTGGGAAAATATGCAGTTTACCTCTTAGATTTTCTAAACGCTTACATCATTGGTCTAGATGAGAAAAAAAACTGAACACGAACTAGAGATGAAGAAAATCAGAGGAAAGAAAGGTTCCTGGAAGAGAACTCGCTGCGTCAGCTGAACTGACTTTGGGAAGAGCCAGGATACTGCGGTGCTGGGTGTTACACCCCCCCCCCAGAAAGGTGGGTACAGAAAGGTTCAAATCAAAGGGTATGTTTAACAGCGTCCAGGACTGAGCTGTTCAACACTGCAAGGCCACGGACTCGACTCATATTTTCTGCTAAATGCCTCCATAAAATTAGGGTTCGGATCCCCACCAAACGTAAATCAGCAGCGGATGCGAAAATTAACTTGGATTTCGATGAGATCTGGGCTGATCCACACCAAGGGGTGTATTATCCACGGAAACCACACAAACCCCCAACTCTCCTGCCCTCCGAGCTGCCTGCCTCCCACAAGGCAGAGCGTTCTCAGCGCTCCCCGGCTGCTTTGCGAGGCACAGCAGCCAGCAACGAACGCACGCACGCAGGGCTTCGGCTGCTTAACCGACAGCGATCCGGGCAGTCCTGCCTCAGGCAGCTTCAAGGTGCCTGACTTTTTGGAGTTGCTGAGCAGCTCAGCTCCCCAGAATTGTGCACCTTTAAGAGATCACAAAACGGGCTGCAGCAATTCCCAGCTCACGTGTGAAAGCGCTGGCTTTTTTTTTCAGTACTTGAGCATTGTGGCAGGAGTCAGGAACATCTCCTGCGCTGAGACGTCTGTAGTTCCTTTGGAGCTCTCTGGATGTGTTGCACTAAGAGGGTTTTCCCTCCCAACACCCCAGATTTAGATTTAGTTTTATTTAGATGTAAAAACGTTCATCTTTCCTCTAGTTGAACCACCTCTCTCTTGTTTTCCTTTCCGAGTTTTTCCAGTCAAATTTTAACTGCAACTGGGCATCTGCATGGGGTATCTGGTAGGGCGTTATAGACATGTATAGCTTAAGTGGTTGCATCTGGGAAAGGCATTAATATTTATTGCAGCATTAGAATAAAAATGACTTGGGGGGGGAGCAAAATGGAGGGGGCCGTTTTAGCACTAAATGCAACTGATTCAGGGGTAACAGCAGAATTGCAGAAAAGATTTACTGATTTTATCAAATGACAACCTTTAGCCAGTTTTTGGGCTTAACTTATACATACATCAATAAAGAAGCAAAATAAGAAAAAAAAGTAGCTCATTTTCATGTTTCTTAGCTGGGCTTTGTTCCTTGCTAAGCATGGCATTAGTGATGAGCTTAGCAGAGAACTCCAGTTCCAGCCAAGCAAAGAGAACATGGCCCAGTCATCCCATAGATCAACATCTAAGGGCGCTGCGGGAAAACCTAAATACTTTTGAATGACTAGCACTAAAAATCCTGGCATTGCTATAGAAAACCTGAATAACTTAACGCATAGACATAAAATTAATTAAGATGAAATTATAGACTTATCCTTTTTTTTCCTATTGTTTCTCTGACATAGTCGAGCTTTCTACCTACAGAGCGATACACTCGCAGACATCTCCAGAACACCACTTGAAATAGAACTCTCTTTTTTAGGATGTAAAGGGAGCTATTTTAAAAGTTACCGCTCCTCCTACTGGGAGTTACAATCCTGCTGAGGAGTTCGGTGGATGAATCATTTAAGTGCCACTTTTTCACTTCGGTACAAAGACAGCTGAGTTATCTCTGCTATTTTTCAGCAATCCTATGAGCAATCCTGCCTGGCTCTGTGGGAAAGCAACCTGGGAGCACTCGCACAGCCCATAATGCAGTAGAGAGACAGCACGACAGATTCCACGGGCAGCAAGAAAGGGTAAGGGCACGTTAAGTAACATCCTGCATCTCTCAAGCTCTTTCCAAAGCCGTGGCTGACCCACGCTCCCACCTTGTCCATGTATGATGATGTTATTTGGTTCTCTGCCTACCTCAGGCAACTTAAAAACGTGGCTAGAACTAGAAAGCATGTTCCACACCTCTGAGAATGCTGATCCTTCACCTCAGATGATTGAGAAGACCCTTAATCAAGTTGGAGTCTGAAAAAAATAAAAATCTTCCCTGTGACTTCACCAGGAGCAGAGAGAGCCCTAAGGAGCAGTCCCAAATGCAGCAGAAGGGGAAACTTAAAACAAAAAATAAATCCATTAGTGATTTCTTTTATTTTACACTGCCCAGGACCTGGGACTGATGAGTCTCCCCACATGGAAGCACAGAAATGGATAATGTGCTTTGTGCTTTTATAGCACCATTCTATGGGACTTAAACCTCAATTAATTGTGCCTCACAAGAGCCCTGTGCAGCAGGAGCTGGAACTCACCACTCTCCAGGCAAAGCTGCCAGGGCCTCGAAACTGGGAGGGAATTGCTCCCCATCAGATCGCAGGTCTGCCCAGAGCTGGGACCAGGACTCGGATCTCCTGGCTCCTGGTTCTACATCTTAACTAGCCTTCCTAGCCACCTCTTCTGCTTTCTTAAAATACAGGTACAGAATCAAGAGACAGAACATTGGGTTTATCTTGTGAGCAGCCTCTGGATGCACTTCACCGATACCCCTTGTAAAGCAAATCCTGAGATGATCCTGTCTTGTTTGGGTTCATGGCCTCAGTCATTTTTCGGCACGAGAACACACCTACCATCTCATATGAGACTGTGAACACCACATCCTATGATGCTACAAGCTAATGAAAATAGACAGACGTGGTGGCATTCTGCTTAAATTATCAAAGTGCTTCCAAAGAATCACAAAGTGAACAAAGAAAAGGAGCTGTTATTATTAATACCTTTGCTCCAGTTAAACAAGGCTAAGATGAAATATACTACGAGCTGCAAAACTATCACCAGAGTGAAGGCCAGACTCCAGCTCCATCCAAGCTAGGAAATTCTGAGATCTCCCATCCTCCCCTCCACTCACCCACGTGTCTCTTGGCATTGCAAACTCTGAGATAAGAGTGACAAGTTACCCCACCTGATGCCACAAGGCAACAAAACTGGGGACTTTTCTTCAAATTTCTTCCTTTCCAAGAGTCTAGGTCAGATTCTGCACATTCATTTGAAGGTCAGTGTTTAAAATCAATTAATTGCATTTATTTGAGATCACCATCTTGATTTTAATGAGTATCACAGCAGAAGACTTCTTTATAATCTGAATATTTATCTCTGGAGTCACTTCATTCTGTTCCATCAGTGTGTATTATTAGGGAGCTGATGAGAACATTTCAGACTCTTTTCCAGCAGTTATAGTCAGCGTGGGATCAGGCATTGCACAAAGGCATTCTAAATGGACAAACCTCTTATACTGCGTGTGAGATGAGTGAGGTTATTACAACGCTGCAGAGCATTTATATCATCGTCCGCAAGCAGCAGCTAATTAATCTTCAGAAAACTCCTGCGCATAAAGTCTGAGCCCAGCTTCACAAACGTGAAAGCCAACATAAGTAGGTCAAAATACTTCTCTGAGTTTGTCAGAGAAGGGAGGAGTCAGATGATATGAGGTCCCAGGCCTAGGCCAGGAGAAGAGAATTTGGTTGTTTATTTGTCACTTGTGCACCCAAACCTGCACAAGAACGTTACGACTGCTCCTCCTGCCCCCAACAACGTCCTCTTTTCCTGATGGGAAACAAGAAACACTTCTCTACCCTCTTGCCTTCATTCCAAGTAATTTCTTCAGTTATGGGACCACCAATCTGGTTGGACTTTTCTCCAGCTCTACACTTGTGCATGCAGAGGACAGCCAGACTATGCAAGAGAGTTCCGCAGCCTTGCGAGAGAGATGAGTTAGGGGTATGGGAACCTACAGAAGATGGAGTAAGTGATACTCTGAGGTCCCTTCCTCATAAATTTTTATGGTTCTTATTATTACACTTCCATCTAATACTTCCTGCCACGTACAGCCCCTTACATTGCCACTACACCTTTCTCCTCATCTCACCTCTCTGTCTCTCAGCTTCTAGGCACTGATCCTGACCCCTTTCTACAGGAATTTTTTCCCGTGCTCTACATTTTGTTTCCAGCTTTGGAAGAGATGCTTGCCAAGGTAGAGTCTGCTTCTGCAGAGCACTAAAGAGTACAGCTCAAGAGTAACTGCACCGACGTTCCCAGAAATGTAACGGCCAACGGGGAGCTAGCTTCAAGATGTGAGGGGTTTGCATATTTGCACTTGCATTATGAAATCAAGGTGGGTTGGACCAAAATCTACAAGACACAACGATCCGTTGCGCTGAGGAGAGTCTACATCAGAAGATTTCTGCTTAAGCCCATCTTTGTTATTAAGTTAATATTTAATCAGTCACTAACAGCATGCTCATTCCGAGACGCTCGCGATGCAAAGCATATGAAGACATGCCAGATCAGGTAAGTGTAATAGAGAGCAGGTGGAATTAGTGGTTTTATTTTTAAAAAGGAGAAAAGTTCAAAAAGGACTTGAAAATGACACAAGGCATTGTATCCCTCAAATAAATTGGAAACATCAGATAATTTTAAGTATCGAAACAATTCAGTTTTCCAAGGCTAACAGGACAGTGTCGTTTGCCAGCATCTACAGTTTGACATCCTACTTTCTTTCTCTCACACTTAGTCAATCACAGCAATTTAGGTTTTAAATTTAAAGTTAAAGTTTTGATGTGAGATCAGTATTGAGGGCCTCTTTTTCTGCACCTAAGATCAGATCTGAAACACCGCCTGGAAACACCCTGGGAAGGCAGAAGGCAACCAGTGTCTGATTTGTGGAGCCTCTGGCCCCTTGCAAGGCTGAGCTCAGAAATGCTGACAGTAACCCAGCGTGGCTGGACTTGGATTCACGTCCGACTGCCAGTCTCGTGTCAACCACAGAACAATTGCTCCTCAAACAGCCCATCTCTCTGCAGCCTGGAACATCCTATTGCCCTCTGTTTTATACCTAGGGGCTTCGGCTGTTTTTTAAGAGCTTAGTTTCCAAACCAATAGTAGCTGAATGTAAACCTGCGATATGCCACCCGAACCCAAAACGTGTCAGTGAACTTGATCTTTATACTCTGAACGTTTTCCACCTTCTGCACCATTTTCATCTCTAAAGGAAATTCATCCCCACTCTTCCCGAGCAGCAGCAGGCACACCCACCCACAACTGCGACTCACACTCCTCTGGTAAATGCTTATTCTGTCTTGCAAAGTGATCCCAGTTTGGAGGAACAAGGGCTGGGGTGGGGAGAGCACCGCTGGTTACACAGGCAGTCACTTCTTGGTGCTGAATGGAGGTATTTGGCATGGCCACATTTGCTAGGAAAAAAAAATCTCTGAGGAAAAGCTCCTTGTTTGTGCACTCTGATGAAAACCTGAAACCATTAACGAAAATAATAATTGAACTCTATGGGTTCGGATTGAAAATGAAACACAACACTAACAGCGTGTTTGGGATTGCAATTGTTCTCCAAAAAGTCTTCAGAGGAC
Organism: Actenoides lindsayi; assembly: GCA_025331215.1. NCBI lineage: Eukaryota > Metazoa > Chordata > Aves > Coraciiformes > Alcedinidae > Actenoides > Actenoides lindsayi. The sequence goes on from WTSP01020294.1 coordinate 23,146, forward strand.
CCTTTGCAATCTGAGCCGTTCCCCTTTTCCTTTGGGCTTTCCTCCTTCCTCCCACACCAAAACTTTCCAGTAACTTCCAAGACAATGGCTAGAAGCTTATTTATACTGTAAGATCCATATTATTCATGCCATTTGGCACGGGACCAAATGCCATAGCATAATCAAAAGTCAATAGGCAGGGAGGTAATAGAGTAGAGGATTGGGCTGACGGGCTGTTGAAAGGGACGTTCAGATAATATTCCCTGGTTTATTACAATATCTGTGGGCTCCAACTGTGCTAAGCATTGCACAGTCACGTTGTGAAATTGTTATTGGAGAAAAGATACACAAAGGACGGGAGGAAAGAAAGGCTTTTATACACATTGCTCTGGCGGGGAAGTCAAGGCAGACAGAAATTAAGTGACTTACCCCGCAGCATAGAGCAAGTTGCTCTTCCAGCCAAGAACCGTTCCGGCAAGTCCATCTTTGTGATTTTACTGGTTCTTTTTAATAGTGACAAAAATTTCGTAAAGCTCATTGCCTCAGAACAGAATACCCAGCAGGATTTGGAGAACATGGCCAAATTCTTCTTCATTACACTTGTGTCAGCCTCAGCAGTGCGGCCACGGTTTGGTGCTGGACTGCACCAGGCAAACATGGCCTGAGGACGCTCCCCAGTACTGGGAAAATCTGTTGGGTCTCTGGTATCCTTATCACTCTACACTGGTACAAATTTCACTCAAGCTCCCCTCTGCAAACCCTGTGGATCCCAGGAAAGTCTCACATCGGTGTTCAGTGGGCACAGGGTCTGAGCACAGAACCACAGAATCACTTGGGTTGGAACAGACCTTGAAGATCATTGACTCAAATCCCCACTCGTTATTTTTCCAGGCGCAGAGAAACCCGTGATTCCTTTATCTTCTGACTCTTCTATCCT
>WTSP01020294.1:33144-43259 GCA_025331215.1 Actenoides lindsayi
AAAAAACGAGAAGAATAGAAAGAAGAAGAAGAAGAACAAGAAGAAGAAGAAGAAGAAGAAAAAGAAGAAAGAAAAAAAGAAAAAGAAAAAGAAAAAGAAAAAGAAAAAGAAAAAGAAAAAAAGAAAAAAGAAAGAAGTAAAGCTTCTGTAGCCCTTGGCAGCATCCACCACCGTTCCACACATACCTCAGAGCTAACCACAGGCTGGTCAAGCTTTGCAGAATGGCCAGGGATTCTATCTTGAGTGCCCAGATGAGACATCTTCAGATGAGCCTAATTTTTGCCAAGTGCTGATCACCAGCCTCTTCAGTGTCTGAAACTGAAGATCCAACATTTCCACACACTTTTATCCCCTATTTTTGCGGCTGTTACTAGAAGAGTTCACCTTATTGCTCAAAGACACTCAAGTTCTGCGTGTGCCTGTGTGTACGTGTATGCAAAGAGACAGTCTGAGAGGGGTAAGAGGCATAAATCACTTCAAATTGCTACTGTAATAAATGTGGACAAAAGAATAAAATTTGTCACCAACCTAATATTACCATCACTGTTTTGTCTCGCTACATTCCCTCCAATTTAAAAACAGTTCAATACCCCTTTTACCTTCAAGTAGCAGCACTTAATAAACAGTGATGGATGCTTTTTATTCCCTTTCCCCCCCTCCCCTTCCTCCTATTCCAGGCTTTCCTATGTCTTTTACAAGGGGATTGTTTAGCTTGGGGGAGATGTAGATCCTCCATCTTTCTTGCATTGACATGCATCCCTCAAGGAATGACGACCATATTTAATTCATAACCCCCGTTGGCTACACAAACATACAACTTCCCATCAATTAGGCAACACAGAGATGCTGTTAAAAATCAATGAGCTTATTATTAAATATATTTTCTTTTCATGTCACAATAATAGTTATTGCTGCTCCATTGTTAGAGCTGTAATATCAGCTGGTTAAGCAGCTCTGAAAAAAGAGAAATCGGCCGGTTTCTTTTTGATCAGCCGGTGTAGTACCAGAGCATCCGCACAACCTTGTCCTTGCTGTACTGCCTGACACAGATGCTGAAGGATAAAGGTGATAAAAAGTGACCAAACGGATGCTTCTTGAATAAAATCATCTAGGACGAGTGGAATGCGGCAGCTACTGAATATTTCCCTGATTTCCATAGCCGTACAGAGAGGTTGGGAGAAGTACAAGGCGCCGAACATCCCTCGCACACCAGACCCATCAAAACACACAGATAGGCTTGTATTTGTGTTTTCACTCTGGGGTGTTTATTCAAAATTATGTGGATATTTTGACACATGCCACTACTGAGGGAGCTCCCTGCCTACAACAGAGATGTAAAGTCTGTGCCAGCTCATGCAAAGGTTAAAAAAAAAACCCCTCCACACACACAAAAACCCACAGTGCACAGATTTTGGCAAGTACATCATATGCTGTCTGGCCACAGCTGATCTGAAGCGAGTCCCCCGTAATTATGGGAGAAGGTGGAACAGGTTTCCTGCTAATTGGAAAATTCTGCAAATGGCACCACTGAAGTAAATTGACAGTCGTTAGAATATTAGCGAAATGAGGGAACTGATTAGGAAGAAGCTCAGATGTGGACTTCTTTTTTAAATAGTGCCTGAATCCACCAACAAATTGGTAAAAAGCTGAACTTGATAATAACAGCTGTTGTTTGACCTGGATGCAAATCTATTTGTGCACATGAGATACTACATTCATATACCACCCCCCCCCCCAATAAATATGAAGTGCATAAACACATCCACACACACATTACCCCGTCACTCTTCTCACATTAAGACAAATGCACAGAATGTTTGCTAACTTTTCAGAAAATATGTATTTTCCCCAAATATTTACGCACAGTGGGGGAGCAGAGCTGCCTTGAAGAGCATCAAGAGGCACGTTCTAATGAAACCGTACTCACTTTACGCCTCAAACGTTATTTGTTTACGTCCTTAAATCTTTAAGTGGTTTGTTCCTAGGGGAGGCTGGATTCCTACTGTAAATTCGCTCTTGATTGACTGCTGTTGAGAATTCGAGCGGCGACTTCTCTTTCTGTTTTAGTTTCAACCGTCCAGGAAGCGCAAAGTGGGATTTGGCCACGACTTTGGCCATCCATCAACACCCTGGTGTTTGTACTCGTTATTTTGCAGCTACCAGGAGCAAGGGAAAAGCAGACGTGAGGGGGAAAATAAGACGTTCTAATTAGAGACACTTCTACAAATACCATCAAATCCACCTCGCGCCAACTTCATTACGTTTCTTTCCCCGCCATCCTCTGTTTAGTCTCAAAATAATCTCTGAGGGCCTGATCCTCCTGCACGGGGTTTATTGGGAGCTCTAACTCTCATCATGCTAACAACTTGTTTTGACACAGAACGATGTCTCTCTGGTCGCTGAGGTCTCATTTACTAATGGCTTCGCTACTACAAAAAGATGCTCTGTTGGCCATTGTCTTTTTTTTTTTGGGGGGGGGGGGAGGGGGGAGAATGTTGCTTTATTTTTCTTTCTTTTTAAGACTCTTAGTTATCTACTCCCCTTCTCAGAGAGAATTCCAAAAGGCTCATATATAATTTAGCCAAAGAGTCCTAAAAGAAATCCCTGTAAAATATATTACGAAATGAGATGCTCCGTAGATTAGTGATATTTTTTAAACAATCCAATGGAATGATAGGATAAATATACAAGGGGCTATGAAATCCTACAGACAGGCCAATAAAACCTCAAGTTATCGTTTCAATAAGATCTTTCCTCGTAACGGCTACCACAGAAATTTTTATTACGTCTAAACTAATGCAGACTACGCATGTTCACTGTGAATCTGAGATTACTTTATTCATCCCAGCGATGCCATAAAGCTAATAAAAACTCCAGCCTGGCTGATGAGATCGCACGGAGAACCAAAATAACTACGTCACGCTCTCTGTGCCTAACGCAGCCTAACCCTGAGTTGATTTTAAGTGTAACATTTTCAGACTGAAGAGATTTCTCTGGAATGTAGCACTTGTTCCTCTCGCTTACACATTTCGGGCATTTTCTTTCCTTCTAGGTAATTTTTATTGTAGGTTTGGAATCTCTCACTGTACTTCACTGTCTGGGGGAATGGTCTTATACCTGTGTCTTATCCAATAACAAATCTTTATACCTAATATACAATTTTACTTAAAAGAATAAAGAACCCAGGCAGAACTTCAACAAAGGTTGAGTGTTTATAGGCCAGGTCCTTAGTTCCAACAAGGCTGTGTCTGTGGGCATGGGAGAACCCCAGCTGTACCTCAGCATCAGGATGGCTTTAAAGAGCAATTTCAACAGCATAATATCAGCTTGTATCCTGTGAAAATTCTACAGGACATTTGTAGCCCGATTTCTTTTTCTGTATGTTTTTGGTTGGTCTGATTAGCAGACAGCCTACTGTTTGCATTTCAAGTATCCATGTTTATTTTCACATATTTATTTAAACAAATCAGGGAGTCAAAATAATGCCAGATCTGGTCTCTTCATAGTGGTCCCTAGATGACAAGAACACACAGTAATTCCCACTCCTCATGCTATTTTGGCCACTTCAGCATCTAATATCCTGCCCCAAAGCCAATTCAAATCAATGGACTGATTCTCATCAGCTGCTCTGGATTTTGGAGCAGGGCTTTTGGTGCCAAAATTCAGCTAGATATTTTTCTACAGGAGCAGACCTGCTTGCTCACAGAGGTAGCCCGAAAACCCAGACAGAGCAGCATGCAAAATGGAAACAGATAGGATGGCTTTTTAAAAGGTACTAAGGAAGGACATGGATAAAAATAAAGTATTATGGTTCAGGTTGTGATTCTCCTTCCTATTGCTGTGGATGGTGAATGTACTGTCTTGGGTTTTAGCCTCCTCAGAAGGAATTTCTCCCTGAGTTCAAGAGGTTCAAAGACCTTCAAGACAGTTCCCATCACTCCTAAGAGTGGGTGGGTTTTGACAGCTTTTATAGGGGTAACTAGACTCCACTACACACAAAACAGATTTTTCTTTCCCACCTTTCTAGGGTTTTTTTCAATGTTTTGCTTCATTTTCCATTTTTGGTGTGCTCCATTTCCTAGTCCTCATCCATCCTGACAATTCTGCTTCATGAAAACAAAAGAAGGGAGGAGGGGGAGAAAGGAAGGGGAGGAGGAGGAGAAATTCTACCCAAAATTTAAAAAAAAAAAAAAAAAAAGCCCAACCCAGACAGTTTGTGCCAAATACAGTCAAGGGTGGTTGAGGAGAGGAAAAAAACAATAATAATAATAAAAAAAAAAATCAAGTCACTTTCAATCAAGTGTCACACCTTTAAATAGTGGTTAAATCTTTGCATTATGCAGCTCATCCCTTTTACAACATGGGGTTCCCGTAGAGAATTCCCTGTTTACACTGGGAATTCCTCCAGGAGAGCATCAATAAAGCTGAACAGATGTCAGGGTGGAATGCCAGCGGCAGTGGCTGTTGTCAGGGGTGGTGGGGAGAGAGGCAGGAAACAATAAGAGGCGGCATCTGCTGCACAAAGCCCTTGCGTGTGGGTCAGGGTTTGCCAGTGTGTTGAGATTCCACCCTCTCCTTTGTCTGGGCACATTGCCTCCCTTGTTCCTGGATGACAGGGGTTGACACATGTCACCCAACCCTATCAGAAAGGCTATTTGTTTGGCTCTTGCATATGCACCAGTGTTTTTGACCTCCTCTGCTTGGAATAGATTGAACAACCCTGGAAGGGGGAGGAGGGGGAACCTGGAGGGGGGGAGTCGGGGGGACCAAAACACAACAAAAAAACCCCAACCTCCCAAGTCCTCCCCGATACACATTTTCATTACGCACTCTGTGGCCAAAGTGAGGATGGAGATGCCCTTCTTTTAATTAAAAGTGTGACTGGTGAAACTTGACTAACAGGCAAAGCCAGGATTTGAAATGGTTCTTAAAGAGAAGGCCACGTAAATACTTGAATGAAATGTTGGGTTTTATTGAGTGTATAAAAAATTAAAAGTTATCAGCCTATAAAGAAAAAAAAAAAAAGGTAAAATAATCAAGATAAGCTTCAGGAGTAAATGACAATATTCAGCTGAAGGAGCTGAGCTCCACTTTAACTGCAATTTTCACCAAAACCGCAACTAAATACTTGCAATAACAGAGACTTTTCAAACTCCACGCCAAAGATTATTCAGGATTCGAGCCTCAGCACGACGCTGCATTTGGATCATTCGATGGCTTATGTGATTAAAAAAATGAGAGAATTAAACAATAATGTAAAAGCAGTAGGTATGAGGTAAAGAAGAAGAACTCTCACTGGTGCTAAATAAGAAAGCAGGAGGTTGGTGTATGGTAGACAACCAGTTTGCATACTGGGGTCTCTTCCCCCCAGACTGGTTAATTGTGTCTATCTGAAGGTTGATAACGGAATTCTGACCCAGTCTATGCACTCACTCTTCAGAAATAACAACAAAATAAGGACAATTCGGTTAACATTTCCCCTTTGTGAAGAACTTGTTGTTATTGTGCTATCCTTGGCCTCAACTAATATATAAATATTCTCTACTAAAAGGATTAAAAGCTGCCCCAAACAATCTTCACTGTTCCAATTGCCTTTCAACCAGCAATTTTTCTCACGGTACTCAAACGTAATTCCTGAGTAAGAAGTGATTAGTTTTAAGAAGTGCACTAAGTCTCCACTGAAAAGTAACCCCCAAGCAGCCGCTGTGGGTTTGATTTTAAACGGGCAGGTCCGGGGCTGCAAACAAAGCCCGAGGGCCGGGGCTGCTGGGCAGACTGGACTGCCTCCAGTCCGGCCAGGAAAGGTCTGGCACTGCTGGTCCAGCCCGGGAGTGCCGCGGGCTGGGAGCGCTGCAGCGGGGAACGGCGAGCGCTCAAGGCTCGCGGCTGAAATGAAACGGTTCGAGCCGAGATTTTCACATCACCTCTTGTCCCCTACTAATATCCGAGCTCCGAAAGGAAGATTTTTTTTTTTTTTGGTTCTAGAAAGCAAACTCTCGAGTTACAGGGAAGGAAAGCCCGACCTGTCAAGCCGAGGGGGTTTGGAGCCGCGTTTCAGGCTGGCACCCGCTGCCTGCCCACGCTCAAACCTTTCGACTTCCCTCTCACCAAATTTCTTCATTGCTTTCTGAAGTCAAAAAAAGAAGTGCACGCACTCAGGGTCTAGAATTTCTCTCTGATTAAATGCTTGCAAACCAAAATGAAAAGAAAGCCCACTTTTTTATCTTCATGCACCTCAGAGGTTCAGTGTTTGGGGTGGGTTTTTTTTCCCCTGTTTGACAATCAGAAATTATTTTTGGCCGCTATGTAGCTAGCAAAGGTTAATTGGTCTTGCTGCTGTAAAATACTGAATTCTGATCACTTGATTAATGAGGTGTCAGAAGCCACAAGTAACCAATGCTTTTTTGAAGGAAAAAACACTGAAATAAAATGTACTTTTAAAGGTTTAATGTTTCTCCCACTCCTCTTCCCACCACAGAAAAGGCAGCTGTTTCAGAGGCAGTTTTAGTTTTCAGCGTGGTCAGAAAAAAACCAACCCAGAATTAAATAATAAAAATAATAATAAAAAAAAAATTACTACTCCAAATCAACTAAGTTTAGAGAGAGAACCCACAATTTATTTATTTTTTGCAGGGGGTGTCACCCCTTCAATCTCTGCGAATGTGAAATGAGAAACTCCTGGGGCCAGGTCCCTGGCTGGCAGAAAGGATGAAAGCGGCACAGTCTAACGTGGCACGAGAGGTGGGCCGAGCAAGCAGGCACTGCCCACTGCCTACATTCCCTACCTGCTCCCTTCGCTTCCATCTCCGTCAGCAACGACAGCACAGGATATATACATATTGGGATGAATCCTCAGCTAACTAATCTTCCTTTGGGGAATTTCAATAGACCGCATGCCATTTTAAGGAGCATAAGTTTCGTGTATATTTGTCTTACGTCTGCGATGAAAACCCCCATGGTAAATAGCATCGTGCTCCCATTTGACTCCGCTCCAGAGCAAAGTGATCTTTCTCTATTTGCGGCATAGATGCACTTTGTCACAATAAACCCCTGTATATTATGTTTATATATGTCCTTCAGGCATGTCACAACAGTTTGGCACTCCGAGTTGCTCTACCACTGTGTACATTAAATAGTCATGTAGTTACATTAAACAGTGGGGAGTTCACACTTCACAACCACTCAGTGTTTTAAAACAGATGTGGGCTGTCTGCTGTCAGACCGTAATAGAAAGACTTAGGAGGATCTTGGTGGGAATTTAACCTCCAGATGATTGAACGCTCCCCGCTCGCTTTCCACCAGAGCTCCCCAACTCTGGAGGAGGAGGAGGATGTAAATAAATAACTAACGGGGACCGACGACTTTGGTAGCACCGAGAGCAGAGCCAGGAAGGGAGGGGGAGGGGGCGATTCGGAATTCGGAGTACTTTGAGGCTCAGAATATTTTTGAGTGGGGTGGGCTAGAAAGAGTACCCAGGGATTTACTGACAGGAGAATTTTTGACAGTTGATGGACAGATGAATTCCGTCATGGAAGCGTTAGTCGAAAGCGGCAAGGCCAGATGGAAACTCACAGCTTGTCTTTAATATTAATTTTCTCCCCCCCTCCTCCTTTTTTTTTTTTTTTTCTCTCTTTTGCAGGAGATCAGAATTCCCTAATTCCCTAAAATGTTTCAATGCATCTTGAGGTATTATTTTTCCAATGCCTTTACCCACCTACCCTTAATAAGAAGTGCTCCTTTGTGTTAATGTTATTTTTTTTCTCCTTCTTTTCTGCTTATTCCCCTGCCCCCACAAAAGTCAAAAGAAATCAAGGAGAAAAAAAAAAAAAGAATAAAAAATCAGTATAGCTCCACAGCTGTTAAAAAGTCTGCCTGGGCTAAAATACACAGAGATGAGTAATATCTCAACCCTGGATAATATTTTAAAGCTACAGATGAATCTGGCATATTTGGTGAGTTTTAGCTGAAAAGAAAGAGAAAATAAACACCTGAAAGAAATGAACAATCAGGAAGGAAGCTCTAATGACATCATCTATTTTTTAATAGAGGAAAAAGTAGGAGTGTAACTGTATGTCACCGACCAGGGAAGATTTTTCAGCAGAAAGAAATCTTATTTTGATTAAAAAAAATTTAAAAGATTATACTACAGAGAATGAAATATCAGCCAACAGAAAGTCACACTTTTCTAGATTTTAATTCCCTATTTGTTCACAAGCTTGGCTGTCAGAACGTCTCTTTTAAAAGCAAAATCGACTCCAAACATCCCACAGTGCCCTTAAAAAAAAAAAAAAAAAAAAAAAAGAAGAAGGAAAAGAAAAAAAAAGAATCTTTGAACAGCTTAATTTCCCTTACACGTACTTGTGCAACTGATGTCAACAGACAAGGATGGTTATATGGGCAAAAACTTCTGCCACCATCCTCCTTTTCAGAAGTCCTACAATCAGGTGGGAATAAACCATATGGTTCTATCATAATTTAGCATCCTATGGATAGTTACTCAGTAGAATTCCAAGAGAGAAGCAATAAATATTTTTTCCACTCTATTATCTCTAAATATTTTTTCCACTCTAATGAATTAAATCACGTAGATGCAAAATTCCAAGGAATGTATTAGGAAGCATCCAAATAGTTGTAGAAAGGATCTCCTCTGGGAAACTCCCCGGACTAACCCTGAGCATTCCTACCCAAAGGATGCTCATTCTAGCTCTGCAATGCCAGGCAGCAAGTTCGGAGCTACTCTCTGGTAAGTGCTGCCCCCATCTAGCTGCACATTCACAGGCTCGAAGATTGTTATTTCCCATCGAAAGGAGAACATATGCACATCTCCTGTATTTGTTTTCTTCTCAATCTCGGCTATGTGCAAACATTTGCAATGTAAGATGTCTGCTGTGCGGTACGATGCCCTTTTGTAATTGCAGTAATTAAACATTTGCCCAGACTACTAAAACCAGGGGTGTAGGGTGGAGCTGCAGTCTGGGGGAAGAGCAAAATGCCACTTGACTGTTGCAGGCACGCTGGCATCCAGAGATCTGTGTGTAGCACTAGTGGAACCGAGATAACTGTTTGCACAGAGCTCCAGCAGAGGTGCCCTGGGCCCAGGACCGCAGCGTGCGCGGTACGACCCCGAACCTGGGGGACGCGCAAGGACCGCGCGCCGATGGCAGCGAAAACAGCTCCTCAAATGTAGTGTGAGCACCCTGCCTAGGGAAAGCATCCGGCTCACGGGACCTTCCATCACACACACAGTGTCTTTGCATTTTCCCTAGACCGAGACCCCCTCCTGATAAGAACAGTTGTATTTATTTGCTGCTGATTCTGCCCTCCCCAACACTGGCTCCCTCCCCAAGAGCTGCAAACCCTCACGAACCTACGCTGTGAATTTAAGCGAACAAAACAAGCTAGAAAAGAAAACACAACAATCGAAACTGGATCCGAACCAAGGAGTAGCTCAGACTCTAATATCAGATCCCAACGCCCATGACTGTGAATCTGGAAGCGAATCCAAACCTTGTGGCTCAGACACATCCTTACTCACAGCTGCAGTTTTCACATAGTTTCGACACAAAAACAGCCACATTAGCCACCCCCGCAGGTCAGGAAGTCCTCTCAACCTTATTAGCAAATCTGGTCCTATTTTTGAGTCTGGAAATGTACCACCTTCCTCCTCCAGTCATCCCCCTGTCCATGTCCCCAGCTTACGCTAACTTGAAGATTTCAAGATTTTTTCCTGTACCTTCATGCGAAGGTTGTGAATTGTGACCTTTCTCTGTTGTTCACAGAACACAACTATTGAGTATCTTAACTAGAGGTGAGTCCCACTGTGGTACAACAACCTCACAGATATATCTAAATCAGTCAGCTGGGATGTCCCCAGAAAGGAGGAACCCACTAAATCAATGGATGATCCAGAGCTGAACACACTGCCCTTCCACGAGAGACACCTCGGACTGAGAGCAGCCCAAACTAAAGCTGTTCATTTGAATCATAGAATCAGAGAATTGTCAGGGTTGGAAGGGACCTTAAAGTTCATCCAGTTCCACCCCCCTGCCATGGGCAGGGACACCTCCCACTAGAGCAGGGTGCTCACAGCCCCAGCCAGCCTGGCCTTAAACACT
>WTSP01020294.1:51615-69631 GCA_025331215.1 Actenoides lindsayi
TGTGGGCTGCCCTGGGTGACCCTGCTCTGGCAGGGGGGTTGGACTCGATGATCTCCAGAGGTCCCTTCCAACCCCCAACATTCTGTGATTCCATGATAAAGGAATTACTTTTTATAAGTAGGACCCAGAGCCTCAGTGCTCTCACTCACCCCCAGCAGATGTCATCTACCAACAGACAGAAGACCAGGTGAAGGACTAAGACGCCAAGGCAAAAGCAGCCCTTAAACAAACCCTAGGACTACGTGTGCAATGGTGTTGCCCTCAAGTTGCAAACTGAAAGGGCTGCATCTCTCCTTCATGTCCACTGGGTTTGGTGCCCTTTTTCCACACTCTTGGCTCTTCTTCTAGATCAGCTTCTCCATAAAACCTCCTTCCTCTAGATCAGTTTATTCCAGTAACCCCTATCCTTTCTCTTGGACTCCCATTTCAAAGTATCCCATTTCATCTGCTGGAGAAGCTCACAAAGTACTCCAGCTCTCTCTTAAGAATTCCTTTGTGCTCTTGTCGGAGCTGACCACTCCATAAATGTTCTTATTCAAGGACTTTTTAAACTTAAACAATCCTGCCATGACTGTTTGTAGCACCCATGCCTTCTTCCCCTCTCCAAAACACGTCCTGCAACCCATGAGTAACAGCAGCATTAAAGCCTTCTGCTCTTTCCCCCAGTCTAACTCTGCTTCAATTTCTCTCTTCTTGCAGCTTTCAGCACCTTCACCCTTCTTAGACTTGGGCCCTTCTCCTTTAACCTAAGGACTGTAGGTCTGAACTGTGGTGTCAGCCAACCACTGTTTTTCAAACATCCCTGTTTCACTTCAGATACTAGAGGACCTAATTCTGAGGACACTCAGGGCTAATACCATGTATTACACCTTGGTGGGAGCCAACTGGGCTTTGAAGTTGGCAAAACCAGATTCCACTGCTCCCTTAAGCTTCTCACTTGACCTCAACCTGAGAAAATAAGAGAAAACTCAAGCAAAAAGCTCTGTTAAACCACATTCAGACAGAGATGAAAAAAGAGGCCCACAGAGTGCAAGGGGAGCTGAAACATAGAATCATAGAATTGTCAGGGTTGGAAGGGACCTTAAAGCTCATCCAGTTCCAACCCCCCTGCCATGGGCAGGGACACCTCCCACTAGAGCAGGGTGCTCAGAGCCCCAGCCAGCCTGGGCTTGTCCCTGTCCCTGTCCCTGTCCCTGGTGGTGTATCTCAGACTTTCAACGGCAGTTTGCCCCCTTGTTGTATGACACAGACGTCTTGCATACTTTGCAGAGCTAGACCCTCTTATTTACTTGCTCTATTCATAGTAATAATACTCTGTCCCATCTGATCCTGTAATCCTGCCTCTTTCTCTTCCAAGTCAAAGGGTGTTTGTCTCTGTTTCGATTAGGGGCTCATCACAGCAAGTACCATCTTGTTCTGAATTCCTAAAACCAGGATTCTGCATCCTTACTGGTGTGTGAAAGGCACTATAACTTAGTACTTCAAACTCTACATTCCAGACCAACTCGGCCAAGATCAGTGAGAGGCATCCACTGACATCAGTGCCCTTTGAACTGCATCCTTTGAAACAGATGTTAAGTGGCATACTTAGGGACCGAACACTACATCACCCCAATAAACCAATGTTAAGCCGTCAACAAAGTGGAAAAGATACCTCCAGATTTCGTCATCTTTCAGCCCTGACCATCTGAAGAATGTCACATTAGAGAAAGAAAAATGGCCCACATAAAAGGGAAGGTACTACCAGAGCATGTTCTGAGGTCCCACGTTTGACAGGTCAGATTAAACCGTTCCTTCTCCGGTAGACAACGGGAGTTTAGCTTTCTGTTTCGGAGAGGGAACAAAACCAGCTAAGTACATTCTCACCCCGGGTTAATTAAGACACAGGTAGCTATCAAAAATGAAGATTTTAGCAAAGACAATGCAGTTTGGCTAGGAATGGGTTTTAGCAAAAAGCTCTGCCTTCTCTAGTGTTATCTTGACCTGCCAACATGTGTGAACATTAAAAACAAGCTTTCTCTTCACTCAGAATTCATCCTGCCACTTGAAATTCATGCATCTGTCTCCCATTTATTTTTATGAAGATATTCTTCTCAGTTCAGAACATTCCACTAACATGAGGGATTTTCTCTAGATCCACGCTTAGTATTTCTTTACACATGCTTCAGTTGTTACACAGTCTGGGCTGGTTCTGACCAAACCCCACCCCAGAGGCAGATGGATTTCCCCGGTGCGGAGCACACAGGCTCTTGCGAGATGTGGGATGCGAACACAACGATTGTTTTATCACCTTCTCTCACCGACTGCTAACGTTTTAGTGGCAGAAAGCAGGTAGAGCTGTAACAGCAGCAAGGTAGGATAGCAAAAGCGTGTGCACACACCTACAGGGCTGAAGCTGAAATGATCTTCTGGTGACCAAGATCACAGGTAAATTGGCATCTACTACAAAAATAACATAAAGGTGATTAGTCTGAACCAGGGCACTATGCCAGGTTTTCCTCCTCAGAGGATTCTACCTGACCCAGAAGTAGGGCTGACAAAGGTGATACGTATTTATTCTCAGGTATTTTGTAGTTCTAACCTTTGTTATGGTCCAAATGGCTTAGAAAAAAAATGAAAGTGTCATCATAATGATTAATAGCATTGTAACAAATACAGTAACACGTACGAAGCTTTAATGTGCAAAACAAAAGAAAAAGCAAGCTATGGAAGCTAAAAAATATTTACAATTTGTTACCTTTTTCCTAGTAGGTATCAAAAGTACAGAAATATTTTGTTATCACTTTTTTTTAAAGTAAGGGATTTGATTTTAAAACACATTTCCGTTTTGAAGCTCAAAACCAACCCAAAATTCCAGTCTGGATCAACTTGAAGTGGCCTATTTTCAATATTCCATTTTGTTGAAAATTTTCCCTTTTGGATGTCTCAAATAGTTTCACTGATTAACTGAAAAGCCAATTAACAACATAGCTCTATGCAAAACATGTAAGCTCTGCTTAATGTAGCACTCACACATCAAAATCAGAAAACTTTGCTGTCAGATAGGAAACAGACTGAGGAGGACGAGGCTTGCACAAGAGAATCTGCAGCAGATTTAACAAATGACTCAGATCTTCCACACCCTTTTACCGAGAACCTTTCCCCATAAAACCAGCCATCCCTTGTAAACGTTGTGCAGGATGACATATGAAGACCAAAACAGCAGGTATCAAGATTCTGGCAAAGATTCTGCAAGTTTAATGCTAGCCAGTTCTAGAGACCGTCATCGTTGGCCATGCAGCTTTGTAATTACAAATGTAAGATTATTCACTTGGAGACAGAGAGCTGCTACATCCTGAACCCACAGACCGGCTGAGCGACTGCTTTTTGTCCTCAACACAGAGCTGCTTCATAACAAAACAAAAAAACCCAACCAACCCAGCTGACTACTTCATACCTCAGCTTCCCTACCAAAAAAAGAAAATAATTAAAATAAAAATGAAATAAATAAATCTGTGGAGTAATGCTGTTATAACTGAGCCTGGGATCTGGGGACTGTGCTCTAATCCTCGTGCTGCCACCACCCCGCTGTGAAAGCCTAAGGAAGTTGTTTCACATGCCGATGTGGTTTCTGGGCTCAGCACCCTGTGTTTATCCAAGCTGCTTCGAATGCGAGTTCTCCTTGGCAGGAACTGTCTTCTGCTGATGGTGAACAGCACCTAACGCAGCCAGCCCCCATCCCAGCTTAGTCTCTGAGCACTACTGTACCCCCAGCAACACCAGCTTTGTGCATTTGGATGGAAAATTCACAACTTACAGTGGATGGTAAAGGGGGGGTGGAGAAGGCACAATCCAAGTACTGAGTGTAATACCATTCATAAACCCGGACAAATAGATGTCACATATTTGGTTGCTGACTCGTGCGTCGGTCCAAATTCCATTTTGTAAGAACCCTCTAACTTATGACATCATTGTGAAAGTATTTTTGTGTTTCCCCTCCCTCCCAGATGCTACAGCAGGATCCTGCTACTCTGCTGGTAGCTTCACACCCCCGGCAGCCTGTAAATCTTGCTCTGGATTCAAAAAAAGGGGCATCAGAGCACGGCCGTATTCCCCCCTGTGTGTTTAAGCCCTTCTTAAACCTCCAAAAGGAAACAGCTTTCAGCTCCCTCCAGCGCGCGACTGCAACACAGGATATTTTTCCAGCTCACTGATATTTCATAAATACCATTTGTTGTCATGTGGTTAAATTAAAAACTCAGGATATCAAACATCAAACAGTATGTTAATGTCAAGTATGCTTGAATAAATACTAAAGAGTTCAACTGACTGAAATATGTGGACTACTAGCTAATTAAGAAAGAAGCAGGTGTGAAAAAAACTAATTTAAGCAATTTTTTTTTTTTTTTTTTATAATTAATAATGTTTACTTGTAGTTCCCCTTATAATAAGGCTCCAGTTTAACCTCCAGAGAATTCATAGCTGTAATCCAGCATTTTAAAAATAATAATTGAACACGTTTGGGTTTTTTTTAACAAGAGATCAGTTTTCAAACCTGGGTAATCTGCCTGGTATATATTCGGGGAGGTGTTTTGTTTTGTTGGGGTTTTTTTTTTTATTTTAAATAATGATGGAGCTTTGTATCAATTGGATCGGTTACCAAATTATTGCAGCACATTTTCAAAACAACCCAGTGCAGTGTCCATCATGCTCCTGCCTGCAGGGAGTGCAGAAGTAACGAGGAGAAAAAGGCTTGCTGTGATCGCTGCAAAAGCCATCCACTCAACAAAACAAACAAAAGAAGGCAGGTAATTTGGAGACCGAGTTTTCTGGTGGGTCTGAAACTTCTCAGAGGACCGGTGTCTCTGTGACACTATAGGCTAGTTTTACATCGGCAGAAAAACAAAAAACAACATTAAGCTTTTTATTTGAACTGTTCTGGCAGCATACACGCAGCCAATCAGCTAATCCAAGACTGTATTTAATGTAGAATTGCTTTCCAAGAAGGCAAATGGAAGTAAAGGAGGAGAAAATGGCTACAGATGTAAAAACAGACCTGGAATATTTCATTGACATGACATATCTACTGCATTTAATTAAAAGAAGAATGTATGGGAACAATGCATCCTACTCAATCCGGGTCGGGGGAACAGAATAGGACTGGATTAGATAGGACAACTCCAATCCCCTGAGAGATTCCCATATTTAATGGGAGCGCCACATGTTTGATATGTAGGGAAGCAAGTGGGTGTTCCTGGACTTGATCCACTATTCATCATAATACCACAGCCTTGTTCATTCCCAGTGAGGAGGCTTAAAACCATGAAACCATATGTAGAATATTAAAAATCATTTAAAGTTAAAACGAACATTATGAAACCATGCACTCCAGCTGGGGCCTCGGTCCAAGAGCCCTCCGAGTGTTCCCTGTTCCTGTTGATATGGGTTGAGGGAGCAAACGGAATCACACACGCGTGTGCACACACACACACCAACACACCCACACACACACCAACACACCCACACCCACACCAACACACCCACACCCTCACACCCCTTCAGAGCTGCAGCGCTTCAGTGCGGGTGACGGTTCCTCGCTAATACTGTAGCGAACTCGTTATCAATAATTGATGCAACTTTAATACCTACAGCATCAACGCTTTAATTTATAATTCAAGATCAGAAACTCCAGTTCTATTTTTTCGCTCTATCTGCTGTTTAAACTTTTTTCTTTTTTTTTTTTTTTCCTTCTGACACGAAATTGTTTCTCAGACACAGTCAATAACTTTACTATATTCTCATTGCCGTTGAATTAATCATAGCTCTGCCCTAACCACATGGAATTTAATTTCCCATAAGAGAAATGTTTACTTTGGTTTACTTTGTTGGAACTCGACGTACTTATACAGTCTATAAAGATTTACTGTAACATATTTTGTTAAGCAACATTAAAGCCTGTGCTGACAGATCTTGTCTTACATTACTCCACTTACATTCAGATCCTTAATGCTTTTGCTCGACACCGTTGCAGCAGGACTAGCTTAGATATGCGTGGTTCAGAAGAACATGAAATGCAAGAATCTTGGGGCCATATTTTGTTTCGAGTTTATTTCTGGCCAACTACTTCGTACCGTGCCTGGATTTTTGTTACAGTCGTTCTAGCCATCGGGATGAATGAACAGAGGACAAGAACTTTGCTGTTCAATTCCTCCTTACGTGTTAATTTGATCTAAACCGATTGCACCCGAGAAGCTACAGGAAGTTGAAACTAAAGGTAAGATAACACCAGACAAACAGTCCGGGGACGGGACTCAGAAGATTCCAGCTTGCAGTCAAATGAAGGGGTGAGTCAGTCTGTTCCTCCCGGCCTCTCTTTCCCTATTCTCCCCATTTATAATAAAGTATCTCCCTCTGCAGCTCTTGGACTTGGCACGCGTGGGTGGCCTGGGCAGAAGGAGTTTAAGGCAGAGGTGTCAGCACTAATACCAGTACTGGGGGTACCAGTACCACCAGTACCGGGGGGTACAGCCAGTGCTCGCTGGACGAGCCAGCACCGGGGCCAGTGTCACACGCGGGGTGTGAACCCTGCCCTCTGATGCTCGAGTGAAGGACTCGGGGATCCCGTGTTACACGTGCCACCAAGCTTCACGGGCAACGGGACACATCGGTGCCATTCGAAATTAAATCTGAGATCTCAGGAGCAGAAAATTCCCATCGAGATCCAAGCGCTGGGAAGCAGAGCTGTGCCTACACATCAGGCAGCCCCATTCCACAGACCGCAGTCACCCAGCGTGCTTTTTAGTGTTAAACAACACAACCTAAAATATTTACTGTAGCATCGAGCTAATTGGGTTTGGGAATTCTCTTTGGTGCCAGCAGGCTTTGGCAAAAGCTTCAACGTGCTATCTGGAGGTGACTGTGAGCTGGGCATTTTGATCTTGCCTTTCTCAGCTGAGGGACTGTCTCTCCAGTGTGTATTTACTTCTCATTCTCACTGTGAGATGCACTTTTACCTCAGGCTCCAAAAAAGATGTAGGCAGTGGGAGAAAGGGAAAAAAAAAAAAAAGAACAAAACAAAAACCCAAACAAACAAAACAAACAAAACCCAAAACAACAACAAAAACACAAAACAAAAAACCCAAACAAAGAAAAAAAAAAACCTAAAGAAAAAAAACCCTCAAAACAACAACAACAAAACCCAAAACACCAAACCAAAATCAACAAAAGGAACTAGTAAAACAAAAAGCGAAGTGGTGATTGTATGAAGTTGTGGTGAAATGGGAGCTCTCAGCGACCGCGGCTGTGAAGCCAGTCGCCGTGCATGCGAGCGCACACGCACGTTACGGGGGTGGGAGCTGGCAGCTGGGTGGAGGAGAAAGGAAAAAGTGATTTTTAAATATATTTATTAAATCACTGCTGAGAACAGAAGGGGAAAAAAGAGGAGCCTGGGAATCTGCAGCTGAGGCTCAGCTGGTGAGAAGACAAAGAGACACCCCGGTGTATGTACTATAGGAAAGTCATTTTAGAAAGGGAAAATTAAAAGAAAACCCCCAAATTTTCAGACACATCCCAAGAAACAGCAACATCTGCCTTAAGGAGCCCGTGCAGGAATCAACTGTACAGTCTGATATTAGGACACTGTCTTGCAGATACTTCACACGAAGGCAGCACTTGGTACATCCCCACCCGTCTGAAACGGAACTACTCACGTTAACAAGCTTTTATAGTAATTAAATGTTTATTGCAGGTCACTTGCTAGAGATAAGGGGACTTCATGACAGGCAGTGCAGCTGCTCCCTGGGTGCTGGGCTGCAGCTCACCCACACCTCGCTTCAGGGCCTGCACCCGCTGCGACAGAACCGCAGCTCCAGGCCTGTCCCAGCCCAGGGTCTCCTCAGCTGCAGCTCCTCTGGGGAGCCAGGAGATTCGAGCCCTTTCCTGGTGTCAACCGAGGCCCTGGGGAGTGAACCCAAAACTTTATTCCTTGCCCCACCCGGACAAAGGAGGCATGGGAAGAGCAGCCCAGCAGCAATCCTCTCCTGGAGCCCACCAACAGCAGTGCAGTTGGAAAAGCCTCTTCCAGTTGGAAAAGCCTCTTCCAGTTGGAGAAGCCAAGGCTTGGGATCCCATCAGTGCAGTACCTCAGCATCACACCAGGTGGCTTCAATAATCTGCTCCAAACGCTCACTAGACCCCATCAAGCGCTGGCTTGGGCCTCCTCTCAGGTTCAGCTTCTCTCTGGAGAGGGTGGAAATGCTCAGAAACCAGAGGAGTCCTGGTTCGGGACACCCGGAGCACTGGCAAGACTGGGAAAGGCGAGGGGAGTGTTAAACCCTCTGCCTCTTCAGCTGCCTTCTACATAAAGCTGAACAGAAACCCTGCAGAAATCCCTGTTTAACCAAAGCTGCAGCGCTTCACAGACAGCGCTTGATGTTGAGGGTGATACTCAACATTCCCTTTTTCTCATTTAATTTGTTAATGACTTCAGTCATCATACTGATTTTATTACAGGTGGGATGTAAACATAACATATACTCAGAGTTTACTATTTACTTAGCATTCAGTGCCTACTGTGTTGCATCACAACACTGACACTGGGCCAGACCAGGCTGCACAAGGAAAAGCTTCTTGGAAAATCAGAGCTGATGAAAGATTTTATTTTTTTTTTAAATCCTTTCTTCAATAAAGAATATTTGAAGCTTGTCATTAAGGGTGGTTTCTCTCCTAGATAATGTTTGGGCAGGAGAAAAGCAGTATTTTGTTCCTTTGTTATTCCTTATCCTGTTTTCTTCCCATAACCTCAATTTTCTACCTCAAAACTCTGAAACGGGAAAAGTAGGAAGCAAACAGAATTGTTTAAGGAGAATTTTTTTAAAAAGCAGTGAATAACCCAATTATAAGTCACATTGCTTTTGAATTGTTTAAAGATTTTTGTTTGTTTACTTGTTTAATAAAATATTAACCTCTTTATACATATGCAGATTTGCAACTACTTGGGCCCTTTCCCCATGAAAATCACCCAGGTTCCATCTCCTTTCCAGCACGCACATATCTGAGTCCAAGCACACGAGCCCGAGATGAACAAGCCTGGATGAAAAAAACAAATTGCAATATGACTCTCCTCTTGTCTCCCCCCATCTGCCCCAGCCTTCTGGGAACAGGAGCCTCTCAAAGCACCACAGAAGCAGGTGTAGGGGTATTTTAAGTAACAGAACATCAGTTTAATTAAGCTCTCCTCAGACTTGCAAACTGGGAGCCTTGCTTTTCTTTCCCTATTAAAATAGCCCACAACAAACAGAGCTGCTCACGGGGCAGTTCTCCCCCAGTTCCACACCTCAGCTAGGATGGACACAGTGCTCAAACTGGGGATGCTTTGGAAGCATTTCTGCTCTTGGAAAAGGATTTTTTTGGCCCATCTGAGTTCATGGTTCGAAAAATCCCAATCCCCCTCATCGCAGGCAGGATCCTGCTGTGCTGTGCATCCTGCAGACTCAGGCAGGAACACAGCCCCCACCAACACAGCCCTCCAACCAGGACTGAGCGCTGTTGGTGCCGGAGTGGAAAGAGCACCGTTAATTCTTTAAAAAGGAAAAGTTTCAGTTTTCCATTTCTCTTCAGTATTCAACTGCCCTGTGAGCAGAGCAGAGCTACCGCTCTCAGCCCAGCCTTTGTCTCACTGTGCATGGCTTCTCTGACACAGCTTCTTCAGTTCTTTTTAAGAAATATTCTAGACTCCACCAGCATTCTTCAATACTGCAGATATCCACCTTCACAAAAACAGTCTACAACAAACCAGCTGAGCCCACAACTGTTTTTCCTTACTTCCTGCTGTCCTAGCGGCTGGCTGCCATAGTGCTCTACTTGGCAGCTGGGGGACTGGTGTTAAAAATAAATACCCCAAAACACAGTATTTTTCACTTTGCCTTCGTAATAAACTGAAATATAACTTTGGACTTCGATATCGTTTGAGCCGAGTCTGTGTGTTCTATTTTTCATAACATTTCTGCCTCAAAAAAAACCCCTGAAAATAAAGTTAAATAAAGAAAACCGTTTTTGAATAAGGTTAAGTGCCTGGCTTAAGCTGACAAAAGCCAGGAAATTGAAAGTTAAGGCTGATACTAACAAATTCTGGCTCTTATGAAAAATAAAAGGCAAAGACAAAATGGTCTGAGCTATAAATAACTCCTGCCAGAACTTTTCATCTGTAGGATCAAGCCCACTTGTAGACAGATGGAAGTGCAAGAACCCTACTCATATTATTTAAATGTTGGTCTGTGTACTTAATTCTTAGCAGCTTTATAACACCCCTCATCTATGCCAGGGACCAGCACTGCGTCCAGGGTAAGCACGTTAACTAAGCAGGTCTGGAAAGGGTAGAGTATTTACCTAGAAGACCAGAAAGCCACCGCTGGAGATGGCTGGTCTCTCAGGTAAATAAGGATTTAGTCTGCAGGAATGAAGAATCCAGATACCTTTTCTAAGATCTCTTTGATAAAATACTGAATATACACAATATTATTCTTATAATTGAGCACAATAAACCCAGAATTTCTTTATCTTCGGGACTCGTTGTGTTGCTTTGACAATACTGAAGTGGCTGCAAAACAGAAGCAGCTGTGATTTAAACTTTCAGAAGGGTATAAAGTCAGCATGGTAGAGAGACAAGCCCTTTGCCTTTCCTCTATACCTTAAAAAAGGTATTATTCCTTTGGCACCCTTCTAGTATTTTTATTTTCATAGTAAGAATTGCTCCTATTTCAAGGGTAAAAGAATAGGATCACGTGTTTACAGTGCAGGTACTTTTTTAACTATATCAGTTACGTCTGTTGATATCTTCACTTAATATTTTTTTTTGGCAAGTCTAAATGATTACATTAAGAATTCAAAACCCAAAACCCTATCATCCATGTCAAAATAACTCCAATTTAAAAACTACTGTACCTCTTCTCTAAGGTGCTCAGAGACCCACTAATTAAATCAGCCCAAGAACCACGGAGTGTTAACAATAGTTTAGCAAAGTGAGTACAATGCCTGACCACGCTCCTAGCTCAGCACTGGTGATGAGATAAAGTTCTCCTCTGCAACAGCAAATCATTTAGACTCCTTAAAAATCCAGTCTCAGGTCCTCTTAGAAGTCTGAAGTTTTTCCTTCGAGATACAGAAAGCAAAGCATAGGGAATGAATAGAATAATTTATTCAAGCCAGCCTGAGATCAACTATTGCATAAAAGTCCATACACAGCACCACAGATTGAGTTCAGAAACTGGAGAAAAATAAGAGCAATAACATGAGAAAGGGCAGGTGTGTTGAGAGTATGACTGGTTCTTAGGAAAAAAACCCAACAAACTCTGAAGAGGTGCACGGTACAAATCAAACACACCCTTCTGCCCTCAAAAGAGGAGTGGGGAAAAAAACCAAACAATAATTAAAAAAAAAATATCTTGGCTCACTAACTGAAATCTTAAACTGTTGAGCGAACTCTCTGCAAGCTGTATGCTCACCATACAGAGTTCTGGATATTGGCAAAAAAAAATAATCTGGAAATGCTTATAAATCTGCAATTGCAACGTGGGTCACAAAGAGCTGCTCTGCAATCAGGTTGGGTATTGCACGGGCTCGGGCCGTGCTCTACTACACTGAACAATACTGGGGAATTCAGAGAAGCAAGTGTATGATCCATAACCTTCTGTGTGTCCAAATGAAAAAACTGTTGCCAAGGAAACACCCAAATATCAAAATTGAAATATAGCTTGGCCCTTAATGAGTCCAAAAGGAGCTGTAGGAAGTTTACTCAAGTTCAGCAGAGATTTTGGCTAAATGTGGGGAAGACATTATTAAAAGAGATCCCAGCTCCATGGTGGAGGCAGGAGAAGGAACAGGATACAATTTTGCAATGTAGCTGTGTTTAAAATCCTCTATTACATTTTAGTTCTCTCGGGACAATCGCAACCACCCTAAAAGCAATAAAAACGTGAACGTTACTGAAGGGATGAGAAAAAGCAAAACATGCATTTGGGGACAAAACAAAACAGAAAGAAGGGGAACTTGTAATGTTAGCACAACGATGCAACCTTAAAAAAAAAAAAAAAAAGGTACAGTTTTCCAAGAACTGCATTTTTCTGACATCTTGCGCATATTGAGGTCCGTGGAGACTTCCCATTTTCCACACTCAGCACTTTGAGGGTCAGAGAGGTCAAGGTACCAGTATTCCCAGTGGATCGCTGATAGTTCATCCAGAACAATCAAGCTACTGGCTGTGCCTCCCCCCTCGTTACCAAGCTGACACCGGGGTAGAGAAATAGCCACTGCCACTGCCACTGGGAACGAGAGATCCAGAGGCAAGAGATTAATTTCAGATAGTCTGCTTCTTTTAGATTTTAGCGGTCTCATTCTTTCCAGTCACGACCCACAGCCACCTCAAACACACACAAATAAGAGTTTCTACCCGGCACCGGCGGAACGTAACTAACTCCAGCCCAAACTGCTTCTTGCCACCTATGAAAGCTGAGTATGGGAAGAAACTCTGCATTTCTTATAGCCTTCTCTCATGTAAAATTAGAAACTCTTGTAAATACTTTGGGACAGGAACTGCCTTTTTCTTCTGGATCCCTCAGAAAGCACCTAGGACAAAAGCAGCTACTGTTGTGAAAATTCAGCAACAGTAAATTAGGCTGTGACTCTATGAACAAAACACAACAGGATTATTATTCACATTGAGCTTCTTGTTTCTGGCTGAAAACAAACAGTGTTTGCTTGATAAATTAGGCAGGAAAAATATATGCTCCAAAAAAAAAGAATGATTTAAGCAAACAGGTATAGGAGCAACCTTTCCTCCTTTTTTTCACTGTTAATGGTTAGAGTCCCTGTTCCTGTTCCCTGACGCGTCTTCATGTGCTCATTCCATACGCTCACCAATTAAATCAGACGTGGTAACCACACCATCCAACCCAGATCTGGCTGAAAGAACCTGAAACTTTTTCTGCAGAACAGCCAAGAAGAGGCACCCAATGCTCGTGCCTGTCTTTCTATTTAGCTAAGTAGTCATTTCTAGAATATGGTGCTAGATTTGTTCCAAAGAAATTTAAAAAAATAATTAGAGAACCCCAAGCATTTCCTAGCAGCTTGCCATCAGTGTTGGTTTTCATAATAAAAATTAGGCACCATATAAAAATAATGTATGTTTTATAAATAGCAGCAAGCCACAGATTTGTGTTTAAATAATAATGGTTTCTCATAAATGTTTTTCATGGTTTACAGAGCTACCAATGAAAACTAAAACTTAAATTAAAAAAAAATAAAATAAAGAATTGATGCTTCTGGCTTAAATCTTTACAAGAGTCTTAAATAATATTTAAGCCAATATCCTATTAAAAAATAGACAACCATGCACACACACATAAATAATCTGTATCATGAGTCAGTTCTGACTTGTTCTTTCTGATTCTAATGAATAAACTCCTTCAAAGATAAATCCCCTTGCATCATGTGTTTCATAAAAATAAATTATTTTAATTTTTTTGTAGATAGGATGTGGTTAAAATTGTTAAATTATTCTTGACGATCCTTTCTACAAACCACAGGCAGTTTTTCCATGTTGTTTCCCCACTTCAGAGGCAAAATCAGCATCGTTTAGCCAATTTGGCAATCTCCCACCATAGGCTGCTATTAAACACCGTTCAAGTGCTAAGCTCTCTCACTTCCATAAAGGTTTGTAGGCCCCAATAGATGCTGAATGGCTCTTTGACATCTTTAGAAGCACTCATAATACTCTGGGCAGGAGACTTAGGAAAATACCATAAAGTGGGAGTTAGCTGCAAAAAAATATACAGTCTACCTCTGCTGAACATGGCTGTCATTTGGGGATTATTCCCCACATTCTCTTCCATTTATTAGTTATTCTTATACAGTTTCCAGTGTTTGAAATTTCCAGAGTGTGTGTATAAAAAAAATAAATAAAAAATGAGAGAGAGACAGACAGGAGTTTACAGGGGGAAAACAAACAAACCAAAAAAAAAAAAATCAATTGCACCTTGGAAGTGTCTTTGCTAAAAAGCCTGATCTTACAATTCTCCAGTGCTAAGAATCAGGGTACTAAGAAAAGAGAAGAAAAAGAACAGAACAAACCCTCCAAAATGGTTGTTGCATTCTCTGCAGCTACTGTAAATATTTTCTGAATGGATAGCTCAGACCAAAGTAGGAAGACAGAAACTCTCTGTAATTATTTGTCGAACACACTGAGTGAGGGTTTGGACTTTGCCGTAAGTCCTTAATGCAAGGACTTGTCAACATCAGCTTGTAGAGACATTAAGAGGATTTCTTTAGGTGCCACCTTTTAAACTCCAGTATTAAGCCACAGCTTCCAGTAAATTTACCCCGTGGTAAGCAATTCCAGATGAGTCCCAGTGACAGGCTTCAGTCTCAAGGTACTTATTCACTGCACATTAAAATCTCTTGTTCCCAGGACTGGGTTGTTTTCTGACTGATATCCATTTAGGGAATAGAGAAGAGAGGCATTTCCAAAGCTGGAGCTGAACAAAGGAGCCCAGAGCAGTAACTCACCGATAACCACTGCCAGCAGTTGGTACTTTCTGTTTACTAACAATAAGGGAAGATGGGAAGATATTAGATCAAAACCAGCAATAGCTCCTCAGAAATAATTGCCCAGTGGAGCGGGGTCAGGATTCCAGCCATACAACCACCTTCAACACAAACTATGGAAAATATTTGTACATACTAAACATTCAACCTTGAGACTATTTAAGGTCTCTCTTGCCAATCCACATGTGAAACACTCTCAGCACTGAATCTCAGGCATTTACTAGTTTAAGTACCATAATAACCATTGCACAGACAGGAAAGCTACTGCCTGTGGAAGTGAAATGGGTATCCTCAAGTCACTGAGGAGGCTCATGACAAAGTACAGAATTAAAAGCAGGCCACTTAAGAAGTAAATTTTAACTTCAGATGATCACTCTTCTTTTCTTCTTCCACACCAGATGAAGTTATCAGTCCCCCTAGAAGCCGTGGCCTCTGACAAACACTGGAATCCAAAGCCTTTCCACAAGGAATCCATACCATACGTAGACAGTGGAATAACAACAGATGAAGGTGCTTTCCTGCCTTCTCACCAGCATTTCTAACAACAAAGAGCTTATCAGCTCAAGCGTGTAGAGTAAGTTGTTCATAGAGAACAACAGGCTGGAGATGCTGCCCAAGTCCTCTCCCAGTGGGGAGGGAATCAAAGGCAGGTGTCTGGCTTGGCTGCACTAACACACACATGGTGCCTCCTTGCCACTAAATAGAATGGGATCTAAGTTAGGTAGCAAGGATCAGAGCGTGGCATCACAACTGGAAAGATCAGCTGGCTTGCTGCTGAATTGAGTGAGCACTTTGCTATCAGCTGTGCCAAGAGGGTCTCTTAAGTGCCAGGATAGGAGCTGGAAATTTGAGTTCACATCTTGCTTTGGAAACTGAGTGTCACCTCCATTTGGGAGTTGTCAAGGACCTCACCTCGGGGAGCACCTCCACAGACCTCACCTCACCTCAAGGAGCACCTCTGCACGAGAAACTCTTGCGGCACTTTATCCTCATGAGCTCCGTGGTAGGTTAAGGAGAAGGCAATATAGGTATAATGACCAGAAGAGAAGAACCGGGAGTTAATCAGCCTCTCTCCTCTCATCCCCATTTTCCTGTCCTTTGCCAATCCCTTCAGAAAAAATACTTTGAGCCACTGTCACTTTGAAGTCGTCAGTAAAGCACCGTGATCCCCACCGAGCAGAAACGGCAGTCACCACAGGCTGGTGGCAGCTCAGTCTCAGCCCCAGAGCCATCGCAAGCAGCTGTCGCCGAGCTCTTGGGGGAAGCCAGAGCGAAGAGTTCTGCGGGCACAAACCCGACCTCTCGCCGCGACGGGAGCACCCGGCAGCCAGCCAGCTGTGCCGGAAAGAGCCGCGGCCACGTTTCCCCGAAGCTGCGCACGGGTGGGGCATGCAGGCCCGCGGCAGCAGCTCCAGGACCGGCAGCAGCGGCCGGCAGCCTTTCCTTCTACGACTGCTCAATTCCTGGCTTTCTCCCCAGGCAGTTTCCAGCGCGGCCGCACGGCAAGGGGGCTGCTGGGAACCAAGGCGCTCCGAGTTACTCCAAAGAGATCAGGGATTCCCCTGACAGATGCCTGTGGTGTTTGCCTGGCTAATTCGCTTTTATTATGGTGAACAAGGCTTCTGTTGAATGTTTGCTGTCTACTTCACATTTATTCTGATGGGGAGGTTTGTGTAGGTGTTTGTAGAGTCGTCTGCTCTTGTAACAGCGCGGGTTTTATCGGTGTTTGGATTAGTCCGCTTTCATCACGATGGGAATGATGGTTTTAATAACCTGCTTCACTTGAATGATATCAAATGCTTTATTTAAGAGGTCCTAACAGCCTCCTTTTAACACATCTGTGTGAAAACTTTTACATTCAGCTGGTTTTATTAGGTAGGAAAGTTGTCGTCCCTATCTCTGCTAATGCTAAAAGCTTGCTCCATCCCTAGACCAGCTTTCAATGTAAAGCAACCCTTTGCAAATATTTGCGAAGCACGGGTGGAAATTTCAGCCTGCTTGGCAATATGCTGCACAAACACTGCTTGTCCACGGGGTTTACTGTGCAAACTTGTAAGCTAACATACTAAAGAAGAAAGAAGAAAAAGTGAACCAAGACAGTATCCAGGTGGCAGGGTGGCTCACCACAGAAGTTACTGTTAGAGGTGAGTTTGATTTAAAAAAAGAAGAAAAAAAAAAAAGACTGGAAGATGTTTTATAAGTTCTCCAATGTGTTTAATAAGTTGGGAACAGGAAACATGAAATAAACTTCCTGAAGACTGATGGAATGGGCAACAGCACTGAAGAGGTAAGAAATAGATACTGGTGCAGCAAAAGGGCTTGATGGACTGGAACTGCGTGAGGGATGTATGCAACCGGGAACAGCTTTCAAAAGGACTGGGTAAGAGAAGGCAAATGGTGGAACTAAATCAAATTCTGGAAAACCAGTCTGAGAAGAGAAAACAAAAGACAAAAAACCCCAAACCAGTTTGACTGATTTTGCAAAAAAGCACTGAGGAAAAAGACTACAGAGAAGGGAGCTGCTGCAGAACACAGCGTCTAACAAGCCCGCTAACACCGTATCTAGCAGGTGGAATCAAAAAGCAGCCAAACTAATCCAGTAAGTTTTACACCCTGGTGGGAGGCAGAGAAAGTATCTTAATCCATATTGAACAGATGGGGAAATCTAAGGCAAAGATCCAGCCCTTTTCCCCACCCTCCCTCCTGTGAAGTCACAAACAGAGCAGACTTCAACTATTCCTTGATGTCCTTTTCTTCACCTCGCTACTTGACAATAGACACCCCTCAGAGCAACGCACAATGCCCAGAGTCCCCATTTCCAGTGTTCTGCTCTACCAGTTCAGCAAAAGACCCCAAAAGCACAGGCACCAGCTTCCTTCCCAGGCCTGCTCCTGAGAGCAAAGACAAGCACGTGTTGCAAGCATCCCCAGGATTAAGGCTAAGTTCGGAATTGCCTCTGTTTTCACAAACAGCGCTTGTCAAGTCAGTCAATGGGAAAGCACGGTGCGTTACAGACGTTGGATTTATCACCTGCCCCAGCCGAAGCACAAAGCCCATGACAGTCTCCAACCCTGAACCCCCGTTCGGAGCTGGGTGCCCAAGGCCAGCAGTGCCCGCGTCACCTCGTGCTGGCTGGGGGGCTCAGCCCCTCACACGACACACAGCTTTTGGCAGAGGGCTTTGCACCGTCGTTTTACATCATCTCAGAGGCTTCACGGCTCATAGAGAGCAAGTCTTCTTCTCATTAGAGGAGGAAGCACATGGATAAGGTTTCTGGGGACAGATCCGGATGAGAACATTCAAATAGGAATTTAAAGCAAGCACAAAACTCTTCCTCAAGATAGGAAGAGGCAGAACATCACAGAATCACAGAACCATTTAGGTTGGAAAAGCCCCTTGGGATCATCGTGTCCAACCATTAACACTACTTTACAAGTTC